>JBDFRD010194709.1:0-11793 GCA_039654405.1 Bullina lineata | reverse complement strand
TGATGATGATGATGATGATGATGATGATGATGATGATGATGATGATGATGATGATGATGATGATGGTGATGATGATAATGATGATGATGGTGATGATGATGATGATGATGATGACAATGATGAAAACACCGATGATGATCATCATCATAACGATGTGTATATAAAACCAGAAAAAAAAAAATCACACCTGATAACAGTGAGGTTATCTCTCACAGTGTCCAGTTCTTTCTTGATGTGGCCTCTCTCAGTTTCAGCCTTAGTCAAAGCCTCTGTAGACTTCATTTCTGTTTTGGCCTGTCTCTGTTTCGTCATGACGAGTTCCTGGTCAGTCTGTAATGAAATAGAATATTCAGATTCAGTTCTTTAGTTGGTAAAGAAATCCTCGATTAAAGAACAAAAATAAGTTATGATTTCGTTTATCAAATTGAAAATTACAGCAGTGAATTAGGCTTCTGAACCAATTAAGTATGTATTTTCCCCACTCATTCACCATATCTTTAAATTTTCTGTTATATCTGCCCATAAATAAAATTCACACTCAATCACCATTTTTATGGTCCACTGATATATACATGTAAGACCAGAACAGACTTAATTAAAAAATCCCCCCTCTTCCCACCTTACCCAAATGCAATTTGAGTGGTGGCATATTCTGTTGGGGACGTAAATCAAAGACAGACTAACTTCCTCTCGGAAGATCTAAAAATCATCTTTCCTGTTACTAAATCTGGGATAAACTCTGGCTCTATGGGCTTTGGGCCTTGAAAGAACTTCACTATTTTTTGTATATATTTTGGATCTCACAATCCTGAAAAGAGACGCT
This sequence comes from Bullina lineata, assembly GCA_039654405.1. Classification (NCBI taxonomy): domain Eukaryota; kingdom Metazoa; phylum Mollusca; class Gastropoda; family Bullinidae; genus Bullina; species Bullina lineata. Next base: position 10,970 of record JBDFRD010194709.1, on the reverse strand, counting down.
TCTCTCAGGATTTTACTTCTTTTACTTTCAATGTCTACACAAACTATTCCTTACATCTCCCTGAGCCTTTCTGATCTTGTCCATGGCTTCCACTTCAAGCACAAGCTTTTCCTGAACCAGTGGCCTGTGAAACAGAACAAAAAAAAATAATATCTTAGACTAACAGACTACAATAATAAAACCTACACTAGCTTTTTAAAACATTTTTCATCAAATGGTACTGTTAATGATACAATACTGTAAATGGCTCAATACTTAGATGTTTTCATACCACTTTCTTCATCCTTGTCTACTGTTTTGGGAATACTTCTGATTAAACTCTGTACAAATTAATGCTGAAATGTAGATGCAAAATGACAAATTGCCTTGTGTGAAGTTTTTTAGTGAGCATATTAGAGCATTGTCACCCTACCAGGAACTGTTTGCAAGGAAATGCTATATAGTATGTTATAAGTTGATATCTTTAATTAACAAAAAAAATGTAAAGCATAAAAAAAAAGAAAGAAAAAGAAAAAGAACAGAACAAACTACAAAAAATGTGTGTACAATATGCCTTCAATATCTACAATAATTCATTCTTATTTATTAAGATTTTTTTTTTAAGTTTAGAAATTAAAAATTAAAAATAAAAAACAGCTTATACCTGAATTAAAAAAAAAAAAATTAAAACTACATTCATTCCAATAAATAAAATACGAAACCAAATTTATATGAAAGAAATTTCAAGCAATATGCTGAATACTTACACATGCTGTTTCACAAAAGCAATATCATACTTCAGCTGGTTGTTTAATCTCTCGGCAACAGTGAAGCGTTTCTGAGCTTTTGCCTCATTTCTAGTGGTGTAAGAGACATGCCAGTGCAGCTCATTCAGGTCTACAATACAGGCCTCATGCTCTGCAAGACATCCCAGCGTTAATTATGATCAAAGAAAATTTGACAACACAACAATTTTTTCCTATTATTTTTTTGCTAAATCATAGGAATAGTACCCTTCCGTTTAAGATCTTTTGGACTTGCTAGAGTCAACAAAGCTATCAAACATTGAAAACTAATGTAAATGGAAATCACAAGAAAAAAGAGCTATCCCGAAGAAAACAATTACAAACCAATGTGTCGACAATTTCTGTCTTCAAAGGGAACAAATAATAACAACAAAAAACAGTAACACAAAAAGAGAGGAGAAGAAGGAAAAAGTTAGCTTCATGCCCAGACTTTGTTCCCCTCAAAGACAGAAATTGTTGACACATTGGTTTGTCCTTGCTTTCTTGTGATTTCAATTTGCATTCTTCAGCTTCCATGCAGCCTTTATCTACTTACTGAAAACTAATGAAATATAACTTTTTCAAGGTATGTCTTTCTCCCGGCCAAAAACAAAGCAAAGTAAGAATAGTGATAGTGACAGACACATCTCAAAAGATGATTACTCTTTTTGTGTACAAAACAAATTAGACTCAAGACAGGATTGAAAGAAAATCTCAATAGTATCCATCACACATCACGATAGTAGAGGGGGCATGTCAAAACCTTACACAAAGTAAAGAAAGAAAAATGAGAGCCAAATCATACATCATTATAGTAAGGCTTACCTCTCTGAACTAAAGCTGGCAGTTCTTTCATTCTTCGTAATCCGAGGTCATCAATTTTTCCCTTCAGCACTCGTGCACGCTCAATTTCTTTGATGTAGCTCTCACACGTTTCCTGCCGATCATTCTCCAAACGAGCCAAGAGAGTGATGACTTCATCAATGACATCCTGAGCACCGAGATACGGAATGTCCTCCACGATCACATCTTCCTCTGATGGATGAAACAGACAGTTTTGTATAGGGAAAATTTATATTGATTTTTAAAAAAAAATTATTTATTCAAAAACCATATTGTCAGAGGAAGTGTAGGGCATTGTTAGAATGGTAATAAAATCCTGGTAAGAGCTGAATATAACATTAACTGCTTGAGGAAGCAGGAATAATGATTATTTGCACAGCATGGTGTGTATTGATTCATATCTCTGCAGACAAAAATATAGCATCAGTATTCTGTCATGTGATAAAGGTGGTGATGGGTACGGACATGGTCGTGGTGGTGGTGGTGGTGATGGTAATAGTAGTAATAGTAATTGAAGCAGCAGTGGTAGTAATAGTAGCAGCAGCAGCTGCAGCAGCATGGCAAAGGCAGAAGTAGTAGAAGTGGTGGTAGTAGTAACAGTACAATTAATTGAACCATTTCTTCACTCTACCTTCTTCAAAGTGAGTGCCCTTGCCAATGACTGAAATCTCTGTTGTAGCTGAGGAAGGTCTGGAAGAGGAGATTTGAGATGCAGAGCTCGGTTTGTATGACTGACTCTCCTGACTGCTCATCTGGCTCTCCATGGGAATGTCTTGGAATCTCAGCTGCTTCTTCACACCTGTATCAAGTGAAAAAAATCATGAAAGAGGAAAATATGCGTGAATAGGATGAAAATGTGTTTCTGAATTTTTTTTAGGGCTGAGGGATGAAGAAGATAGTGTAGGACTCTCTAAAATGGAGAAATTTAGGAGAAACAATGATGTCTTGTCTTGGAGATGATGTAAAAAATCATCTCTTATGCTGCACGCTACTGAAAACAGGATAAGCACTGTCTCTATAGGCCTCACAAGGCTTGAAGAAACTTTATTTTACTTTGACGACTGCAGTATTGTGAATGAGGTGACACATCAGCTTTAACCTTTTTAAGGTTTAACCCGGCCAAACCTAACCAAAAAACTATTAGCTGCTTAAGTTCAAAGAGTATCTGATAAATAGTCTTCAGTACATTTGTTTAGTATAATCAACCCTTTCTAAACTCCCACTGACTCAAAAGAATATGAACCCTAAATGGTTATTTATTGCACTGGAAGATGAACAAGCCGGTAACCACTGTTACACAGGAATGAGAATACAAGTGGGTTAAAGTGAAATTGCAGAAGAAACAAATGCTTGAATGATAATAGAGCTCACTAAAATATAAAAGTGAATGCCAAGGAGAAAAATATAATGTCAGAGTGTGTTCTACATAGTCTTAATTTACTGTTGTGAATATCAGCTGTCGAAAGAACTTTAAAAAATAAATGTCTAAATACCTGAAAAGACAAATTTCTAATTTGATGTTGCAAATGATAACCGTAATGATCGAGAAATTATCAACAACATTATTAATTTGAATACTATGAATGAACTTAAGTGTTTTGTAACATTATATCATGATCACTCAAAAGCACAAACATGAGACACATGAGTTATTTCTCACCTCGAGCAGAGCTGTGCCGACTACTTGCACGTGACTTTACCTCCGCGCTCAGCCTTTTGAACCATTCATCAATGATATTCTGAATCAGCTCAATATGAGAGACAGCCTTTTTCACACATGGCGTTCTGCAGTTGGAGAGTTCACAACTTTTGGGCCGCATTTTCAAGGACGGGATTTTTGGCCAGTTGTCAGGCAGAGGATAGACTTTATCTGATTAATAGAGAGAAGTCTATATCTAAATGTACTTTAACTTATATCAATACATTATTTATAGTACAAAATGCTAATGGATAAATGAATGCTAAATACTTGTTGACACAATCAGCATATTATGTTAAAAGAACATATTTATTCTCTTCATCTTCAGACCACATTTAGTTCCTACCCTCTTCCTCTGCAGCTTCTTCTTCGGCCTCCGTGAATACAGCTTCACTTCTTTGAGTACGTACATCGTCTCCTGGAAATCAAAGTTCAATTGTAAGTTAGGAAAAACTGTGCAGAGGTAGTTTAGACACATAAACATAATATTATATTCCCTTCTCATATTTATAGGGCACAAGTTTGTCCTAGGTTAACTTTCCAATTAGAATTTGCTGGTACCGGTACTGAATTAAAATCTGGGTGGTTTTATAGCAAAAACGTATGTCAGTATTTTTACTGAAGGACAAAACATGCTTGCTATCCGACTTTGAACCCAAGACCCAGGGATTTGCAGTCCAATGTTCTAACCATTCAGCGTCCAATTATGCTGAGAGAGTTAACCACAGCAACATTAGTTTACAGAGGTAGAAGACAATACAAAATAACTGAGTTACAAACACAAAAATTCACCCTGAGAGTCTCTATTGACCGAAACTGTAGATGTCCTTTTACGTCTTATTGCCGAGTCCAAATTTTGGATGCTGCTCAAGATTTCATTTTCTGTTGTGTCAGCAACCGAGCCATGAGTCTCTACCTCCTCCAACGTCACCACTTTGGAAGTCGCCATTACTGCAATGGTTCACTCCTAACTGGCCTCTTCAACCAGCTAACTGAAAGAAAGAAAGCTTGAACTTTTAATTTATTCACAAAACTTTTATCCATTACAGGCAGACGAGCTGCTCACTTACTTCAAATTAAGATTTGGGAATTCTTGTAACTCATTGTAAGCAATACATGTTAGCATGTGCATTTAGACAAATCAATTAAAGTGTGTACTGGTATGTAACAAAAACATAATTAGGTATTGCTTTACAAGTAATTATGATAAAGATAGTTGGAACATGTCCGAACCTCTATGACAGAATGTTTGTTTCACCCAAGGTCTATGTTTGATATATTCAGTTTGGAAATGCAACATTTTTTTTAATCACAGTAGATGATGTAATTTACTCTGTTCACCCATAAATAGCTTGGAAACCTTGAAAAGACAGTTACAGATTTGTTAAATTTGTGTAGATCTATAGAGATGAAAAAAAGACTTTGCAGTCACAGAAAAAAATCCATGTAACTGAAAAAAAAAATCTCTAACAGAGACCTATCCCCTGGAGAAGTAAATCTGTGGAACACTAACATCCTGTCTGGATGGTCATCTTGTAGGACTTATTCTGTGTAATGCTATTGAAACTTGGATAACTTGCATTTTTGACCTTATGGGCCTTGAATGAGGAGAATATTATGCTCCAAAATCACAAGAGTGTGGGCAAAACCAGCAAACATACCTATAAACTTCTAATTTTAATCTCCTTAAAGAGAGACACAAATTATTATTGTTTTGTTTGATAGATTTTGTGAAGTGTTTTGGTCCACTACAATGATAATAAATACAGCTGTTTATAACAAATATTTACTGAATCCTTCTTTGTTTTAAAGAAAAAAAAACATGCAGACATAACCAGCTGATCTACAAGTTAATGTATTATATACAACCATTACACAAGACGCTACCTAAACAATTAAACAGTATGAACAAATCAATGTTTAGTTTAGATATCTAATTGCCCTAGATCTAGAGTCCTAGTAGAGTCTAGATCTAGTAGACAATAATTTTAGTTTAGATCTATAGATGTCTATAAAATTTAGATTCTACTGGATTAAAAGTTGTTATTATTAAATTTATAAATGTATTATACTGTTGAAGTGAAAGCAACCTTTTCAAAAGTGTTCAAATTGCATTCATGCGTAATAAAAAGTTAATAGGTTCCGTACTTACGACAACCTCAGAAGTTTCTGATGTATGCAGCAACACACAAACAATCCGCCATTTTGATGCTTTCACGTTTCCACGGACGGACACGACCGGAAGTTGCCGATGTTTCTTCCGTAAATTGCCGAGCGGCTCAAAAAAAGCAAATGGCGACTGCCAGTTTGTTTAGCGTTTGATAAACAAAAGAAATTATTCGATGTTTTCTGGAAATAAGCGGTAAGTTCAGTCAATATCTAGCATCAAAATATTTTAAACACTTACTTACTTTTCCGAAATATTTGTTTTGATATCCATAAATTCGTAAGAGGCTGAATACGGTGCATTTATTTTGATAAAATGGATCAGAATTATAGATCAAGAGATTCATCATCATGAGTCAAGAAAGAATAGATCCACAGTACAGCCATGCATGATTCGTTTTTAAATAGGCCTAGATCTAGATCTATATTGTTAAAAATATGCCTAAAGAATACGTTTTGAATATTGTTTATGCTTTTATAGTCGCAAGAAGACGTGTGCAGTTTTGTCAATACTTCAATTTCCTGAGCTAGGATTTTATATGACACTGTGACACTGATCAAAGAGAACCTTACAAAATAATGTTTCTGGAAGTGCTGACTGTACACAGTACTGACTGTAGTATCTAGATCTAGATTAGAGCTAGTGTAGATCTCATTGAATTTGATTTAACAATTAGAGACTGGATCCATAGACTAGGCCTAGTCTCTGTCTACCAGTAAAATTTGGACCCAGAAACTTTGAATTAGATATCTAGAGTATCTAGATCTAGATCTTCTAGATCTAGTCTAGATCTACTCTAGATATCTAGATTTAAATTCAATAGAATAGACCATGATGATGGTAGATCTAGATCTACAATGAGTTGGAGATTTCCGTGAAATGAGTATTTTTGCAAACAGGCCCAAGAGGTTAGATTTATTCAATTCTATATGACTAGATTTCTAGAATCTAGATCTAATCTATGTCTCAACCAGAATTAAATCTATTATACATATAATAGGCTAAATAAATTCACTCAGTTACCATCATCTATGCAAACTATGACCTTGCCTTTTAGAATCGGATTGATATGTTCTCAAAGAAGTTTTCCTTTTTTTTTGTGTCTGATGAAAAAAATAACTCTAGATCTAGTTGTTTGGAGTTACACCCTTGTCAACATTCATTTATCATCTTTTTTTGGTCTCAGACATCAAACTTTGCATGCATACCAAACAATACCATTAAAAAAAAAGAAAGTGTTTACTCGGCTAGCAGTGGGAAATGGGGGGCAAGTTTAAAATACCAAACATTAATAAAATGGGTTTGTTTGTTTTGGGTTTTTTTTAGCATTTGAAGTCGTTTAATAAAGATCTCGTGGTACTGAATATGTCGTTAATATCTTGATGAAATTATGTTAACTTTTAATTGCTCTACCGTCAATCTGAATTGTTCTAATGACAATGTTTAAAACTTCTTTCCTTGCAAAAAAGCAAATGAGCCATTACATTTTATTGTATAAATCTCGAGCCTATTACTTTACTTATATTGATCTACCAATGTTTTCAGCATCTGTTAACAATATGAAATTTGTTTGCCATATTTTTCAGAATAGAGGAAATATGGTTCTCACAGCGTTAGATTACCCATAGCCAGGTCACGTAATGGAAACACAGACAGTAAAAGAAAACCCAGTGACAAGCCTTGTGCCCAGCAGAAGAAGTGTCCGACAGTTGATGCGTAACAAGAAATGTGAGTACTGCTATATTTTTGTGATATTTGAAGTTGAAGACAATTGGATGAATTCTCTAGCTCTCATTTATTTGGTAATGCACAAAAAATGTTTAATATGTTATATGATCAATGTCTCTTTCTAGGTAAAGAAATATTTTGTTTATCTGCACTGAATAATATATTCATGAAGTATGCACGAGAGTGAGTGAATGAGCTTTATACTGTCTTTTCTGTTGATTCTCAGTGTTGCATCGTACTGTGTTTACATATTTTTGAGCTAATGATTTATATACTGGCTAAGACAAAATTGAGTTTCAGCAAAATTGTATTGTATAATTCTTTTTTGCCTTTCTAGTCAATCCTTTTGTTAGTTTTTCCATTCGGATCTCTCTATACTATGCTACTTAAAGCAGTGACCTACTTTCCCCTCACAACAGTAGGTAAGTTTCTTAGGTGCAGCGTAATGTTTACACCGTCGACACTTTTTATACTACCAAAGTAAATATACAGGTGTGAATGTAATCTTGATCGTTTGAAAATTTGGCCCTTTTTTGGGGGGCTTTGTTTTTGCAGAGATGACATCCGATTATTTTTTTCACATAGTTTGAAAGAGGAAAGATAAAACATTAAACTTAGATTAAATTTACGGATTGACTATTGAGGCCATGTGGATGTAATAGTCTGAAAGTCTATAAAAAAGGCCATTTGTGAATAAATAGGTTAAGAAGGAAGTAGAAGTGCACTGACATGTGAACATGCCTGGAAAACTGATTGTTGGCCTAAACAAAGAAATCAAGTAACATTGTGTTTAGTTTAGGCTCTTTCCCGGTCATTCGGTTATTTTGATTATGTCAGCAGCGATGGAAACAGGTAGGTGCGGTAACACAGCGCTATTTAGTCACTTTTTTAAAGCGAATTTTGAGTCTTAATTTTAGAATTGTTCACAGAGATTTAAAGATCTGGAGCTAGACTAGAACTAGAGTTCAATCGAGATTTGGAATGTTCTCCAAGTGTGAGAAAATCATGAGTAGAAACTAGACTAGATAAAATCTAGATTTTAGAGCCATTTTAGCTCTATTTAACTGATCTAGATCTATAGGGCAAAGACAAATTCTGGGGTAGGTTCTAGCTAGATCTAGAACAGGTCCTAACTACAGTGAACCTCGGATATAAAACTAAGTCAAGAAGATCAGACAAATGTCCTCGTTGAGTCCGAGGTCGAGAAACAAGTGTTTTCATACCTGGCCAATAATTGGCAAAAAAAGCAACACCCTCCTCCCTGTTTCCCCCCTTTTTTTCAATCTCCACAAGCCCATCGCGACCTAGAATCTAGGCTCATGAGGCTAGACCTCTATACACATGATGTAATGCAATAGCATCGGCACCCAGTGCCCTTTTCCCATCTTGACCTCTTTCAACCTCCTTAAGCCAAGCCTAGAATCTGGGCCTTCAAGGCCAGAGATCTACATGACATGTAATACGATAGCATTGGCACTCAGCGCTGTGCTTCCATCGCGACTGTTTCTCTCCTCACTGTCCTTCGCACCTACAGTTGGATGAGTGAAGCCCACCCCCACCCCCTTCACCGCCATCCACTCTCCATGCAAGCGATATATGTGTGTATTTTGCTATTATGAGAGATGAGGATTTGAAATTTGGTAAGGGCATAGGTCAGTTCATCATGACATCTTTCGCTAGTAAAACGCATTTTTGCATTACGGTGAGTTCTGCTGTGTATGAGAAAATGTGTTTGTGAGATTTTGATGTACTGCTAATTTCTGGTACTTATATGACAATAATTGCCTATTATACACGACCGACTGAAGTATGCTTGTGAGGCAATTTCGTGGGTTTTTAGAACTTTTCCAAAGTGCTTGCTCTGTCTTTTAATATGATTTCTGAATATCTTGAGGTGTTGCATTTTGTGCGTAGAGTTTTTAAATGATTTTGTCACCCTGTCAGTTTTCATTATACAGTATAGCAACACATGATGATCTTGCTTTTTGACTTCTCTTTCCGCACAATAGGATATAAATTTATTTATCCTAGACCGGAAATCACAGGGATTCTAGAAAAATAAACTACAAAATTAGTTTATAAGCAAATATAATAATGTATGTGTATGTAGCATTGGTGGATATCAGTTAAACCATACCAAATGTGTACGACAAGAGGTGAAGAACGCTTTAATTGATTACTAGAGAGTAGAGGCATCGGATATTTCACTTCATATAAACATAATTTTTAAAACAATAAAAAGCACGAAACAGTTTAACATATGAAGATAAAAACACTCTGATGCACAGGAATGGAAAGATGTAAGCAAGGTAACAAGCATGGGTTATACAGGAGATTCCAAGCTTTTATTTGGCAACTTGCACAACAAAATTCAAGTATTAGATGAGAGTGTGCCTCAATTGTCATCATAGTTATGAACGAAAATCTTCCACAAGTATCCAAGTTCTTCAGCCTTTCAAACATTGAGTAATATGATATGTTGCAAAGGGAACAGAAGATGTGTGTGAAAACAATTTAACCGGGATATCATTGTGTCTTATGTTTGACAAAAAAACTTTCCATTCATGATGAAACTGACACTGTGTAAATTGTCATGTATGAGACATTCTGAGCTCATTTAGTAGGCCTGTAATGGATTTACGGCTGTATTATCCATATCAATCTGTTGCTTCTAACTGGTAAACTACGTCAGCAAGAATTTCAGTTTTCTAAATCATTCATTTAAATCTGAGTTATTTGAATTAATTCCTAACTATGACAAAAATGTAACAATTTGGGGTGCGAGCTTTTTGTACAGCCTGAGATATTACCGAAAAAAGTGCGTAAAGTCAGTCCAAATCATGGACTTTCCGGCCCAATCGCATTAACAATAAACTTGCTGCAGGGGTGTTTGGGTGTGATGTATGACCCCTGATTCTGTTGGTCAGGACTAAGTTCGCCGCTTCGAAAGAGAATCTGAACTGCAGTGGGTAAGGAAGTCACCTTTCCCACTCACTCCTCTCTTGCCTTCCTCTTTTTCTCTTTCCTGTCTTTGCCACCTCTTGTCAACGACTTATTTTGTACAACCATTGTTGTGTACATGTCCATGCGATGACTATTTATAACAGCAGCAGGTCTACAAGCACAGAGCATCATGACATTATTAAATATAGTGCATAAATAGAAACATTGTAAATGTTCAGTTTTGCAGCATGAAAACATTGCTCAGTCGCCATCTGCCTGTCTGTGGGAGGGAATGGTTTTGTTGCTGATGGCGTGAGCCATTGTTTTGTCAGGTACACAGGATCTGTTTCAATTTCCAATTCCTCATTTCTATTAATGTCTTGTTTGGAGAATGTGTTGTCTTCCTTCTTTGCATTCATACTTGAATTTCAAGAAGTCTCAAGCTTTTAAACAAGTAATCATTAGTGGACATTTGTATTTTATTTCAAGATGTATGTATATTTCTTGCGGAGTGTGACTGAGGACGTATTTTAACAGCATAGAACACAGACACTTTTTGGATTTTTAATTCTTTAATTATTTTAGTGACGGAAGTACCTTTCTCTTCTGTCATTTCTCCCTAGAATACTTTTCTTGCTGTCACTCTCTCTCCCTCTTTATCTTTTCCCCTTCTCTATCTTTCTCTTTCTCTCTCTCTGTCCCCTTTCTCTCTCCCCTCTCTCTCTGTCCTTCTCTCTTTCTCTCTCTCGCTCTCTCTCCCTCTCTCTCTCTCTCTCTCTCTCTCTCTCTCTCTCTCTCTCTCTCTCTCTCTCTCTCTCTCTCTCTC
>JBDFRD010194598.1:0-11794 GCA_039654405.1 Bullina lineata | reverse complement strand
GAGAGAGAGAGAGAGAGAGAGAGAGAGAGAGAGAGAGAGAGAGAGAGAGAGAGAGAGAGAGAGAAAGAGAGAGAGAGTAGTGGAAGTGTTCGTATGTTCCTTTTAGTCTTTTAGTCGCTTGAATGGTAGTGAACTCCGATGACTGTGCTTTGCTAAATTCACTACAGCATTACAACTATTAGATTCAGAAAATAATCACCAACAAGTTATTAAACCGCCTTTCATGCATGCATTCTTTTTATTCTTTTATTCCTAAGAGCACCGTCACGAAGTGCAGTATGTTTCTTGTAAGAATAAATTTGTGATTGTCCTGTCGCCTAGGTGAATCTCCTTAAAGTGGCGTTGTTTATCAGTTACTCTACTGGCTATCTCATCAAAACATCACGAACAGGGTTTCTGCATTCAATAGGCATCACTACATCTTGCAATATGCATGTTTGTGTGCGTTTTGTATGTGAGTATGAATGCATGTGAAAACCAGCTCAACTAAAAACTGGTTAGGTTTAATGCTGAAACGATGCCTTCAGTTTTAAGATTATTCTGCTGTCTGTGGTTCACCCCTATTTGAAAGACACTATCATTCCTTGTGCATTGGACTTCTCATGGTTTGTTTTAGAAAGTGAACTGTTTGATCAGCCCAGGACAAAATCAACTTCTCCCTTCTACCACTGGGTGCACATCTCTTTACTGTTTCCTTTTTTTTTACTGAACAGAGGAGGAGGACTTCAACTAGTGGTCACTAAAACTGACCAGTAGAAAAACGCTGTTCTTGAACATTACAATTGCAACACATTGAAAAAAACATTTAAGACCCTGTTACATTTGCAATGAAAGCAAGTAAAGTTGAATAGTTGCACACAAAAAAAAAATGCATAAGGAATGATGGTTCCTCAAATATTTGTCTATATCCCGAATCTGTGCTTTAGCACGCTTTCAACTGGTCAGAAACAGCTTACGTGTGAAACTGAAAAAGAATGACTATAAATTATGACAACACACTAATACGGTGCTATTCTAGGGATTAGATTTTTATCGTACTATTGCAATGTGAAATATAAGAAATGCAGATATGTGTGAATGACTGTTGGTGAACGAGGAGTGAGGAGCATGTCATTTCTATTTGTAGCGCTGTCCATTATATTTGTACATGCACAGAGCAAACGTAATCAAGCTTTGCTGTGAATGCTTACTACAATGCAGATAATATGAAAGTTTTCAAAGAGAGTTATCAAATTCTTTTATTTGATTGTATTCAAAGATGAAGAAGAAGAAAAAAAGATTAACTCTTTTAAGTATTTTTGAACACTTTTCTTAACACAAATGTTAAGAATTCATAATAGATACGTATGTATTCTTCAAACTCCTGTATGAAATTATTTCCTTATCATTAGTAATGGTGCATTTGTGAGAGCCATAGATGCTTTTGTCTCAGTTCAGAACAAATGAGAAAATACAACTGAATTGTGACCTACAATGAATAATGTAGTTTGTCGTGGGATCTGTTGAAACGGAACATATGGAGATAGTGACTATTTGCTTGATTTTTCTGTACTCTCTTGTACAGACTGAAAATTTGTACATAAATTCAGAAAAATCTTTAAATAAATGTTTGAACTCCAATTTTCAATAATGTTGCTTGTTATCATTTAAATGTGGTTACTGTTATTAGCAGAGCAGAGCTCATTCATAATTTACCAATTATCATAAGAGACCGTAAACATGATATCCTTGAGTTCTTGTGATAAAGTGACATGCATTATGAACGCTGTTTTAGTAACAGTCCATTCACAGTAAAAGAAATCAGACATTAAAAAGTATTCAATGCCTTTGGGCATTCGGGCATCAGAGCACAGATGGAATTTCAACACAAATATCCTAAAAGAAAGACAGGAGAAACAACATGACACGCTGTTTTCAAATGATTTATTAAAAAGATAAGGGACACTATATGTAAAGCGCTAATTAATGTGGCTGGCTTTGGAAGGAGCCAAAGTGAAAAATAAAAAAAAATTAAAATTAAAATTAAAATTAAAACTAACTCCACGTCATCCAGCAGGCACATCACAAACAAATAGGAGAGATCTCATAGAAATATTTGCAATAGGAAAAATAGTTATATCCTCCAAAAAAACTGCATGTAGTTTAGTAAAGAGGTAACTATGAACACTCGTTGCCTTGGACATTGTGCACTTTGTCTCTGAGGAAGATATGTTTGAAAAAGTGTTGGAGACATTCAATTTGGAAAGTGAATACTTCCATCAAATTTCAAACTTCCTTTGCTGAGAGATGGCAGGTAAATTAACACCTCCCATTTTATTTTGCACCTAACAAAAGCTGGACGCAGACCGACAGTTTAGATCTGGACATTGAAGAGCTGCAGGGAAAAAAAAAGCAACACGTAGAGATAAAAATGTGAGCCAGTTGCGTAATCTCTGAAAAAATACTATTAAAAACATTGGCGTTCTGCTTGGACTTTGCTGAAAATTGTTCACATTTCCAACTGAGCGCAAACTGCCCATGCAGAGTTCTCCCACATTAAGTCCAATCAAAGCCTCTTACTGTGGAAACTGGAAGAATTGAAGACAACTACGAGTACGGGAGAGCTATGAGTCAATTTTCTATTCTCTAGATTCCACTCTTGTTATCTTTGAGGAAACCACAGCTAGACACACTCTTTGTAGTAACACATTAAATATTTAGCATCTACTGTGCAACAGTCAGCTTCCTACAATTCTTGCGGTATCCAACTCTTAGACTGGTCTACAGCACGACAAATGCGGGTTTATTTTTAGTATTCTTAATCATAAAGCAGTATTCATCTTTCTATTACATACATGTAGTATTATTTTTTCCTTGTGCTGAATTTATTTCACACTTCCCATTTTATGGGTGAGAATTTCAGGAAAAAATATACTTCCTCAAGCCCTATAGCCACGCCATAAGGAATATATTTGGCACTTTAAAAATGAATGAAATATTCTACACACACAAAAGAGGGGGGACAAATTTGCAGTAGTATCACCGGCTCTTGTAGCAACAACAGCAGTCTGATTCCAGCAAATTCAGAATCATTGGATTTTCATTTGTTACATTCCCAATTAACTCCTCATCATTACCTATAGAATCAAGCTATTCTGCAGAGCTAGAGTCTGTTTGAGCTGTAATAAGTGAAATCGTTTCTAGACAAGACAGCCAGTAGTTCCACACTTTTGTAAATGAATAATTAAGGTGATTCATAAAGAGTCTGATCCAACTCTGCCGGTCTTTTCCAATGTTACTTCCAGGCATTACAAAACGTTCGCCAGCACACATATATTTCTTTCCTTACTAGGGTTCTTTCTAATCTAATTAAACACAACCTTTGCACCACCCTAGTTTCACATTTAGCATGCATAAGTAAATATTGTTTGCAACAGCACAATTCTTTTACTTTTTATTGTGAAACTTCTAGTTTGTTCATTCATTGACTTTCCTTTTTTTTTTGCCTTAAGTCGAGGAATAATCACAACATACTGACATTTAAAGTGTCTATCTTTAATTGTATTTGTGACAATACCTCACAACTGTTGGAGCAATCGTCTTCAAGGAATTAATGCTAACACCGCAACTGCAACTGACCTAATACAAGTACCCTTCACAAGAGTTGACTACAGCAGGTTAACATACATTAAAGCTAAATGAAGGAGGTAAAGCAGGGCCTTGTGACTGAGATAAAGGAAATTATCTTTTCTCTTGAAACTGGGAGGAAAAAAACAAGCAATAGACACATCTGTGTAGAGCTTGTCTGTACAGGTGAAGGAATAGTTTGAATGCAATTTGCTGCAATATCAGGACTATACAAAAATTACACTTTCTGTATTATGATGGTCATTTTCCTCCATTGTATATATCCATCACGCCCCATCTCATGCATTCAAAAAGTGAACTCTAATCTGCTCAGACACAAACTGGAGTATACATGATCTGTGAGGGGAGAACAGTTAAAGCATCTTACACCTGACCAGAGCCAGCAGATAAAATGCTTGATTATCAGTTTACTGCATCTGCACCATATTTGCCAATGCATATCCCAAAAACCTGTTTTCTGTTAAAAAAAGGAAAATAATAAGTTAAATTACTTTAATCATGCTTCCTTTCATTTAAAGACCATTACAATATTTCAAATAATTCCGATGCTTTACATTATAAATACTTGAAAAAATATTTTTGTAATTTTCGTAGTTTTTGAATTCTTTTTGCTTGTTTTATAAGTAAGTAAATAGCAAATCACAAACTTTAAACTTTTTTTTCATGAAAGCTACAGAGAGATTATTATAATTTCTCAAATCCTATCCCTTTACATGCGGGCCCTACTATAGGAATATATAAAGATGAACTGAAATGAAGCTTCTACACTACTTCAACAAAATACAAGTTCAGCAATTCCAATACTAATTCAATGATTACCTTAATCAATATACCGGTCAAGATAACCCTTCTTCTTCGTAAGCTGTGGCATTTCCACACAACTCCAAGTGTATAAATAGGTCAGTAAAAAATATGTAAAACTCAATCAATCTACGCTTTATCTTATCTGCAAAACATCAAGATATTGTATAATCATTAAAAAAAATTGATATGACTAACAGGTAACACAATTATTTAAATAACTCATAAAAGCTTCTACAAGCTCATACAATCAAATCATGAAAGGAAAGCTTTTTTTGTTTTAATTACTGGGACACAAATGAGAGTGATAACACAAAACCAATGACTACATTTAAGTGCAAAGGTATGTATCATTGTTGCAGTGTGAAAGAAGGAAATATGTACGCCATATTATTTAAAATGAATAACCATTACAGCCATATGTACATGGATTTAGAAAATATGAATTCAACATTTGCTAAATCTTTACATCACAAGGGACTCAACAATTCTCTAAATACAATATGGAAAATAAAAATGTAAAGACAAGAGTTAGAATAATTTCGAAAACAAATCATACATATATCATAAACACTTGACAACAATTCAGCAACTCAAAGCTTCTCTTGCAAATCTTCATGCTAAATATTCAGACCAAGCACTTAAAAAATTGTAAATCATTTTAGAGCTTTTTCAATGTTAAATAACTTTAAGAAAAAAAAAATACAAGCAAGAGAGAATTCTAAAAGAATGAGCATTTGCTTTACAGCAGAGTAATAAATAGCAAGTTTCAGGAATCTCTCTTCAACATCAATTAATTGTATTTTGCAAATGCAGTATTTTCTTGTTTGTTGTTTAAATCCTAAGCCAGCCAGTTGTTATGACGTTGGCCAGGTTGTTTTTAGCAGTATGCACCGGATGTCTTTCAGAAACAAGCATTTTGTTAGATGTTTCTCCCACAGACTTGAAGATCCTTTTTCTTTCCTTTTTTACATGTCAACACAAATGTGGAATATGGCACACACTCATCCCAATCCACTCAAACTTTCATACAGCAAAATATACAACCAAAGGAAGAAGGAAAATACAACAGAAATGATTGCACACGTTTCAGAAGTGACATCATCATTGTCTAGAAGAAGAAGAATATATATTTATATCATATATAATTATTACAGTAAATAAACGTGGAGGATTAAAACACAAAAACTGCTAAAAAGGTGTAAAATTAAAACAAACCTCTTGCATTAAAATAAAAGAACAATGACAAAACGAAGAACCAATACAAAAAAAAAGGGAAATTTGATCAGTAACAGTTCACGAGATTAATTGTAAAATGAAGAGCATATATAGGTATGGTATGCTTTGAATCAACCCAAAACCCATGTTTCTCCATCCCTTAGGAGAGGTCATCTCTTTGTCCGCACTTTCAAGACCCTTCCCCTGAAAACGTACATTGCAAAATTGAAGCATAAATACCCCATTTCATAAAATGCGAAGTGAATTTGTTCAGCTACAAAAGAAAAGGAACATACACATACATGTGTGCTAACTAATTCATTTTCCAGAGGAAAGTGACCGCAATATTACTGTAATCTTGTCCACAAAGTCACAGAGCCCAAGCATAAATTCTAAGGGAAGACAATAGGCAAAGAAGAAAAAGCTTTGTATTGTAAAAGTGTGATAATATATAACACCCAACTGGGGGCTTATCATTTCCAGCGTTTGACTTTATCTCAATTGTGCCTTATCAAACACGGATCATCAAAAATGTCAAAAGGGAAGAGAAAACAGTTGAATGAATGACACTGAAATTTGAAAAAAGTTTTTGCTCCTTTGGCACCTGCATGTGTTCCAGCATATCACCTCAACTAGAAATCGCATCACAACTTCAGACACTGTGACAGTAAAACATGCAGTAAAGTAACGTACATGCCGCTGTCAGATTTTCCATTCTTGTATCTAGAAGCCTGGAGACCTCATAAGGCCTGTCCTGTTGGCAAAATCATACCTGACAGGCCTTTTACAAGACCTGGAAAACAGCCATAAAATAAAGAAAACTCGTCAACAGCAAGTTTGTTCTCATTCAAGCTTTTCTGTTTCAGGACACTTTCGCTTCTTTATGAACAGCACCAATTGAAAATGAGTACAAACAAGCTGGAAAGCTTGTGCAGAAAGTTATCAGCTGTATGATACTTCTCATCTAGAACCTTCACAACTAAGACCATTCACCTAAATAAAATTGTTAATACTTTTTACGTTGCAAAAATATCTTTCTGGTTTGCACACTGTGCACATTGTCTATCAAAAATAAAAACAAAACCAATCCGAGGAAAACAATAGACCAAGAAGCATGTCTTCCATGACAAGTCACGAGTCATACAATATCAACAGCACACACAGTATAGTCATGAGAAATAAGAAATGAGAATCATCTTTGTGGTACCACTAGGTAAGTGGTTTTCTTATTTGTTATATATAGATATCTATTTATATAATATATAAATAAATGTTTTTAATGATTGTTTTGTCTTCTTTGCTTTTTTTTATTTTATTAATTTTTTTGTTTTTGTTTTTGTAATCTTTTCAGTCAATAGAAAGGAAGCTTTTTAACAAAACTGAAAAATAATTAACTATTGAAAAGTGCAGCTAGTAACCAAAAAATAAGATTGAAAAGAAAATCGTATACCCCTAAAACAAGTAGATCTAAATGGAATATAAATTTCCTTGTCGTCTATGCACAAGAGATAAAAGTGGTAATCAGTGAAATAGGCTTAATAATCATATGAATATTACCCCGCTTACAGACATTCCACTGAAGGAAAAAAGAATACATTAGTGCAATGCTCCATATACTATGTACAGACTGTAAATCTTTACACCATATAACTATAAAAAAGAAAATGATTGGCGAAGAAAGTTGTGCATGAAAGCACAAATACACTGATTCATTTATGTCAAGCTGAGAACTTGTCAGACAATTACTTTACGTGATTGATTATTTAGATTTTGTTTTATTTCTGAAAAAAAAAATAGGGAAGGGGTAAGGGGGGAAAGCATCATCTGAAAATGGGATTTTGATCACAAAAGACAGGAATGACACCTCACAGAGGGATTTGAAGAAATATAAATACAGTATCTAAAATAAACATTGGTAGAATGAGCTCAAAAAACCTGGTCACAGTTACAAATGCAAAGCAGTGCAAAACCAGAAGTCAGGAGAAAATGGAAATTGTAACTTGTTCAGTTAGGGGCAGTCCCATTTTCAGGAGTCAATGAGCATGGAGACATAAGAGAAAAACGTACCACACATGTGCTGAACAATATGAGAATTTCAAACACTTGCTGATACATCACTCTTGCGCATTCATATCATCCACCTTCAAGTATGGACCTGTCACAGCAGACAAATCATGGCAAGCACCCTCCTCAATTTAAATCCATGAAAATACTCTTAAAGGTATACCAGAGATGGAACAACATGTAAGAGAAAGGAAAAAAAAAGGAGGGAATAGGGGAACAGAGAGGGGGGAATCAATATTCAATGCGATAGAATTAAATAATTTGTTAAACAATCATAGGAGTAGGGGTGAAAAAAGACAAAAATGGAAACCTTTCAGCCAGGGAAGAAAGAAGAAAGGTTTAGTCCTGTTGTACATCGTAGCAACATGAAGACATGCTGTTCACAAGACAGCACCAGTGCATATGATGAGAACAGACTCCGTTCACTCATTAAAATGAGTACCAAATGCATGCAAGCACTCACAAAAAATTGTAAGAGGCAATCGCTTTGATGGCAGAACAAACTTTTGAGTAGTCGCAGAGAACATAGTGCACCATGTTTCTGACATTCTGACAAGCAGCACTCAAATTTCCATCATCATGCTTTTCTTCTCTTTTTTTTTCCCAACTTTTTTTTTTTTTCATTACATTTTCGTATTCTACAACATCACACTCATTTGCAATGATTTGAAGCATACATCTTCGTTTGAACATTTCAGATCACAAAAAGAAATTATTGAATTGATTCAGCTGTTCTAATTAAAGTTGGCTGATGGGCAGTGAGCGAACATTTACAGGCTTATTGACCTGTTCAGAAAACCCTGATCACAGTGTGTTCACTATTTGCGATTCATTTCATTATTTAACCTAAACGCTGTTTTCTGTCGACTTCGACCACGCAGCATGGAAGTGAACACATTGCCACTTGCTATCCTTGCGCTGCCAAATTCTGGTTTCCTCTGTATGCTTGGTAACAGGAAGTCCATTTCTGGAAAAAACACATTTAATATAAAATAAATCAGTAGTTAGCTTACAGAAAAAATACAGAACGTATCCATGCACACCTATCCATCAATCCACCCATAAGATTTATATGTACAACGCAAAAGCTGGGTAGTTTTAGGGACAAAAAATTTCCTTCTGCACGAAAGACACTGAGCATCAAAATTTCTGCTTTCAATTGAAATAATGAACACCACATTTGTTTCATCCTTTCAGCCAAGATGATAATAGACAAGTTAATCATTTCTAGGCAAGGGGATAATTACTTTACTTTTTGAACCATGGTTAGAATTGGAATTTTTAAGCCGTTCGATGTTCATTTTATGACTGAAGTATTTATCTATTTCTGAGATCGACAGCCATTGCTAGATTGTAAGTACGTCATTGAGTAGTTACTCAGACAAGTATGGAATGTATGTATATTAACTTAATCTCCACTACCAAAAATCAATCAAAGCACTGATTAAACAAATTAGATATCAGAAAAAAACACGAAGAGCAGCGATAATGCACAAATGTTAAAATACAGAACAGAAGTCCTACCTGTCAATGTACTGTGTGAGTTTGACAAAAGCGATGCATGCGGCATCCTCACCCAGGAGGTGAACGTGGGGATTGAGTATACTTGTGTTCACTGGCTTGTTGTTTTTAGACAACACTGGGAACAAATAGAAGGAAAATGATTGATAAAACAGGAGGCAGTCAAAGCAAACACTAAGAAAGGAAAGGAAGCAATCAACAGCAACTGTTTGCTGGTCTGGGGGGTGGAGGCTGGGAGAGAACAATGTCAAGTTACTAAGAGAGCAAAATCTGTATTTTTATACAGGACAGGAGTATTTCATCAATACAGCAATATTTCAAAGAGCTACACCAGACATTAAAACATTAACTTAGAAGCATCTTTTTTTGTTGTTGTTTCTTTGACTACTCAGTTTCAGCAACAGTATAAGGACAGGTTTTAATTAAAGCAACTTTCGCTTATAAAAGAAAAGTGACTTCAAGGCTTAGAGACATAAAGAGCTGGAGCTTATCCTAGTTTCCACAGCGTTAATCAGAACAGACAATTATTTTACATTATCTGCTAGGCATGATGCTAGTCTGTCATAGGTTTCCTCGCTCACCAGATGCCAGGATCAAATTTGCAAAAGGATGGGGAGGGGAACAATAAAGTAAAGTGCTTTTCCCGAGGACACAACAGTCAACCAGTGTTGAACCCAGACCCTCCGATTGGGAATCTACCACTCTAACCATTTGACCACCGGTCAGTTTCACTAGCGTTAAAACTTGGGGACTTCTCTGTCATTTGCCGTGAAAAACCTATAACATAAAGGCAGGTTGCAGAACTAAGAGATCAGCAAGGCAAAAAATAGAATGTGGTTTTCAACAAAATTACTTTTTAAAAAAATGGAAGGTTTTTACACATTTATACTGACTTAGGCATTATTAAGCTTTTGCTCTTTTTATATTTACACACAAAGTTGTCACTATACCATGATATATAAAATTATATTATACATATTTCTATTAAAAATCATACTGTTTGGGTGCCATCTGCAGGATCAATATTGATTACTCTAAAACAGACGAAGTTCTCATGATAGTAATTTTTAAAAAAGACAATCAGTCCCAGAAGACCAAAGTTAATACGCTATTTCGTTGTTAAAAAATAAAACAACACAACTATTCCCATAAGTAACTGCAATACAATTCCATTTTGAGCCAAGCTTTTGCTATTCCTAGATTATGGAAATAAAAAGGAAGAAAAGGGAGGAAGGGAAGTACAGAAAGCACTGTATTGTTATTTTCATTCTTGTTCAACAATACTGAGGTCAATGGCTGATCTTATTATAAGGCAAAAAGAAAGAGAGTCTTCCAAGGTCACATTCTTTGTTGAAGGTAATCAAAACAATGCTGTACATACATCCCATAATTTAGCAGAATTACTCAGGTGTCTATTATTTACACATGGATCAGCCCTAAACAGAGAAAAGCGTGTCAGAGTGAACAAGGGTATGGACGGCTGGGTTTGACTTGGTTGAACACAAAAGGGTAAATTAGATAAAAAGGGAAATAACTGCTAGGAAGGAAAAAGAATGTAAAGCAAAGACAATCCATTAATTTGGATGGGGCTTTTTGTTTCCCGTCCGACTGCTTCATTTTTAAACTTGGCAGCCCTGTTGCTGTAGTAAGATATAGATATTCAGAAAGGAATGGACATACAAAAGCACAAAAAGAAAGAATAGAAAGAAAAAATGAACAAATGAATGAATGTAAAGTAGGGACAAAAACACCCAAGCTCATTGTAAGGTTTTGACCAAATACTATAAAAACAAAAATGACACGATTCAAAAAAAAAATTATAGCAAATCATTGGCAATTCCCATGTAAACCTGACCCCCCAACAAAGCATGGAAATCATTTGAACTTACCCGACTTTCGACTTAAAACTGATTATGGTGAGGGAGAAAATATTATTGACTTCTAAGAAAAAAAAAGGATACTATACTTAAAACAAAGCGTTAAAGGGATGAGGTAGAACTTTCTTCTTGTTTACAGGACATCAGGTTTACAAGTCATCCTGTCCTGTGTTGACTTTGTGTGAGTGTTTCAGTTCTCTCCCCCCTCCCCCCTTTCCAACTTTGACATATCAATGATGTCAAATTCCTTTTTAAAACATGAAAGGCAATAAAGACATAACAATTTATCTGCCTTCAAATAATGTGTTTTACTCACGTTGGAAATTTTAAACATGCATCACATTTTACACCACCAGTGAAACATTTCAATTCTCAATCAAGATCTTGCTTGTATTATAAACATTTTTCCAATTAGCGTTTTGACTTCAGTTTAGATTTATTGTACAAACATGAAGTTTGCCCCATTGCCCTAATTGCCTTAAGTCAGCCCCTTTTTGTGTAATCTATAATATTAAAAATGATACAGTGTAAAACTAACACTATCTGAGAGAGAGAAAAAGGAAACAAAGAAATATAAAATATGCGTGGGTATGTGTGGGTGAAAGAGAGTGAGAGAGAGAGTGAGAGAGAGAGAGAGAGAGAGAGAGAGAGAGAGAGAGAGAGAGAGAGAGAGAGAGAGAGAGAGA
>JBDFRD010194488.1:0-11795 GCA_039654405.1 Bullina lineata | reverse complement strand
CCCACCCAGGTGCGAATTGGGTACCGGCATATTCTGCTGGAGAAGTAAACCTACGACAGACTAGCGTCCTGTCTAGGGGATGTAAAAATCATCTGTTTCGCTTCACGTGACAGAAACCGGGATAAGCTCCGGCTCTATGGGCCTCATGGCCTTCAAGGAACTTACTTTCTTTAAAGTGGTGGCGCAGTAGCCGGCTGATTGAATCGTTAAACTTCAATCTGAGGGTCTGGGTTTAACTCTGGCTGACCATGTTATATTCTTGGGAAAGACACACTTAACATCATGTTTCCCCTCCACACCCAGGTTAGAACTGGGCCCCGATATCTGCTGGGGAAGTAAACCTATGACAGACTAGCATCCTGTCTAGGAGACCATGTATGAATCATCTGTTCCACTTCAAGCTACTGAAACCGGGATAAGCTCCGGCTCCATGTTCCTCACAGTCCTTGAGGAAACTTTCCTTTTTTACTTCCTTTCTTTACAGAGATGCCTCCCTTCCCTTGACAAGTTTATTGGATGGCTGAATCTTTTTTTTCGCTGCCTCCCCCACCCTTTTTTGCATTTATGCATCAGTACCATATAAAGGTGTGTTTACACGGGTAGGTTTTAGGAATAGAAAAACGGAATGGAGACAGTGGGAGGAGAGCTCTCCTTGCTTTCCTTTTTCTGCTGTCCGATTTCCCACTCAAAAACGCTCTTTGTTTACATGAGCACGTTTTCAGAATAGAGAATCACGTGAGTTATTCATGTGACTTGATCCCAATGGCTGACTCCAGTGATGAGAACGATTTGTTATGTGTGGCTGCAGTGTTAGTGCTACAAGAAAAAAAAACTGCAAAGAAAAAAATAATTTCTTTCTCTCACACTTATTGTGATATGTTTGTAATTTTGTGTCCCAAAGACACGGCAGACTGTGTTAAATTGTGACAAAATGTTCATCAATCAAACAATGAACATCATACATTGACAGTCTGAATACTTTCTCAACAAGCAAAATCATGTCCAACAACAAGTTCATCCGGCTGGCTGATAATAGAATGGACTGGAAGACAATGACCGTCGATGTCTGCACCAGGCCTGACACTTGAAGAAGAAGAAGTTCATCAGTCGACAGCCCGAGCACCATTTTGCCAGCAAGAATTAGGTCATGAATTGGGTCACAAGGCCTTTCCTAAATTGGAATGAAAATAGGAATTGTCCTATTCGAGATTTCCAGGGGGAAATAGGAATGAAAATAGGAAAGGCTGGGGTTTCATTCCTATTTCGGAATCTGGTAAACGCAACAGTACTTTCCACTAATTTTCTTTCCGTTTTTCTATTCCTAAAACGTACCCATGTAAACACACCTGAATGATGAGATATCAGAGGTTTCTCTACAAAGATTGGGGTGAAAAATAATAGCAGTCCTGTTCCTTGGTGTATACATCCCAAAGCTTCACTGACTTCAAAACAAAGGAGGGGAGGAATCAGAAAAGAATGACCACTTCTTTATTGTCAGACATGCCAACTTTACGGGTTCACCATAAGAAATTAGGTGGAGCCGTCAGAAATTACGGTTTATGGGCAATTATGGCAGGGAGGCAAGATATATTATTTGCTTTTAAATCTCATTGTCATTGCGCTCTTCATTCTCTGGCATTATCCTTGTACACAGTAAAATTACTCTTTTGGGCCCTCATTTTACTGCGAGTTCAGCTCTTGATAACTCCAAGCCTCAAATGGGGTTGGTATGTCTTTGTGTTGTTTCTGCTTTATTAGTTTTAACAAAAGTTCAGAATTTTGTACCTGTCTGTTTTCCTCAGGAATTGCCAAGCATGATAAAGAAGGAAGGGCCATAACTGCCGAGTTTGAGAAGTTTTACTTGGTCTGCACATGTGAGTAAGCAACACTCAGTATCTAGTGTATTGGTCAACACATGTAAATAACACTCAGTATCTAGTGTATTGGTCAACACATGTAAATAACAGTCAGTTTCTAGTGTATTGGTCAACACATGTAAATAACAGTCAGGATCTGGTGTATTGGTCAACACATGTAAATAACAGTCAGGATCTAGTGTATTGGTCAACACATGTACAAATAACAGTCAGTATCTGGTGTATTGGTCAACACATATAAATAACATTCAGGATCTGGTGTATTGGTCAACACATGTAAATAACACTCAATATCTGGTGTATTGGTCAACATATGTAAATAACACTCAGTATCTGGTGTATTGGTCAACACATGTAAATAACACTCAGTATCTGGTGTATTGGTCAACACTTGTAAAAATAATAATCAGTATCTGGTGTATTGGTCAACACATGTAAATAACGGTCAGTATTCAGTGTTTGATCAACATATGAAAACTGTCATTATCTCATTATTTGAGTCATTATCTCTAAAGCCTCTTTTTGGCTTTAGTCCACGGATATTCCTCCATTCATTTGCTTGTGAAAAATTCGCTGCTGTTATCGCATAGTGACAAATCGGCAAAATTATACAAAATTTAAAAAAAAAAAAAACATTTTTTGTGTGTCTTCGCGTTAATGGTATTGATATACACAATCTGTCAAAAGAGTTTTCAAATATTCGCAAATACAAAAATGACAAAGATTGCGTTTATAATGGCGAAGTTAGAACTGTTTGAAAAAATATCCAACCTTTAAGTAGCTCCAACTAAGTCTAACTCAAAAGTGTGATTTCAGTGAGCCAGGCAGATTCATCATATGCGATAACAACAGCGAATTGACACACATTACTTTTTTGATTTTTGTCGAATTCTACACTTTAGCTTGATGAACTTGATGTGTGTCCTCAGACATTCCCAACTCCAGCCGAGGATTGGTGCGACTGGCGTATCGCACGAAAGAATGGGACGTGGACTTCAGAGACTACTTAAAGAAGCTAGATGCAACCAAACCCGTTATCTGGTGCGGAGACCTCAACGTGGCTCATGAGGAAATTGGTAAACAAAGGGATATTGAATGTGGTGTGGCATAGGAGAGAAGTGGGATACTGAAGGAGAAGATAAGATACTTATTTAGATAATAGTTTTTGTCTACGATAATTGGGAAGCCTTTGTACTCTGAACCACAAATGTGATCAACTTTTGCCAACGTTCATAACTTTTGAACATTGTAGCGAATTGCCTTCTCATTTCCAACAAGTCGTCAATGACTGGTGCAAATATTTTATAAATCAAGACTAGCGTTCGCATTCCTCAGCCTGAGAAATCAATCTCTCAATCCAATGTTTCATCATGAACTTGTTACACCAATGTTGATGTGTAGGGCAGCAACAAATCTTCTCCATTCCAGCCTGTCCTTTGCTAACCTTAATATTAATAAGGATCCCCATGTTTGTTCCATGGCCTTCATTTCACCTTCCACTGTCCTTCTATATGTTGTTCTTCTCCTTCCTCTTGCTCTTTTGTCATCTTGAGTCCAGTGGAGTGCTGTTCTTGAAATGGATTCTGGCTCCCTTCACAACACAAATCCAATGTTTGACTGTGCTGTTTTGTCAAATCATAGCTTAGAGGCAGGAGGCAGTGATTATTTTACTCCACTCAAAGCGAGCTTCTGTTCTTTCCATTTTAAAACTCACTGAATTATTATGAGACTAGATGATACCAGAACTTCATTTCAATTTCATTGCTCTGTTCAAGCACCTACTATTTGTCTGACCAATCCTTATAATTTCTGTAGATTATTTGGTTGCTTTTAACGAAATTTAAAACTACATTATTAAATTGTTTTTTTTCAGAATATTTCTTAACAAATGAATCAATCATATCTAATATCACAACCAAGTTATAAGGTCGACCAATATGGATGGACTGTTGCTTTATTCAGTCTAAAGATTGCATGTCTTGAGTTTTTTCATTGGTTATGGTTAGGTTCATGTACAATAGAGCACGGATACAACGAACAGGCCCAGGCAAAAAAATTAGTATCAGTAGTTTGTTATTTCAGTCAACCTTTCTCGCACACATTCTCTCCCTCAAAAACGCCATTCCTCTTGTTCCCCTTACAGTTATGCAATTCCCAATCTATTTCTTTCCCAAAGGGCTGAAAAAGAACTAATAAAAGTTTGTTTCTTTTCCTTTTCCCTTAAGTCATTGGCGACGGATCACACAACTCTTGCGTGACGGCATTCTGAATTTTATTCTTTGCATACTAATCACGCAACGCCCGCGTGAATCGTCTCAAACCGTTGCTAAGCCTGTTCTACGATAATAATGCGAAGTTTCGTTCAGACCGGGCGATAGTTTTTGGATAACCGACTCGGAAGTAAAGCCAGTTTGGTGAGACGAAATTCTGGACTGGTGAAAAGAAAGGTTGGGAGGAGCTTATTTGACAGACAGTACCTTGACTACTCCAAGCGCTATTACACCCAACCATCAGTTCGTTATTGCATGTTCGCTAAATCCGTCTAAATATAATTGAAATAAAGAGGAGGAAAACAGGGGCAAACAGATGTGTTCTTTATTTCCGTCAATTCATTACAAGCGTGTTCGTTATAAGTGTGCTCTACTGTATTAGGGTTAAGGTTGTTTCAAAATGTCTTTAAACTCCCCATAAAATCAGAGACCACATGCATTGAACAAACTCCTTTGATGCCAAAACATAGACAGACTGATTTTTTTGGGTTTGTTCAAAACTGTTCACAAATTTAAATATTTAAATACCTTGCTTACAGTTTAGAAGAAGAAAAAAGTAAAAGTAAAGTTCCTTCAAGACCTATGAGGCCCATAAAGCTGGAGCTTATCCCGGTTTCGGTAGCATTAAGCGGAACAAATGGTTTTTATATGATCTATTGGACAGGATGCTAGTCTTGTCATAGGTTTACTTCCCCAACAGAATATGCCGGTACCCAATTCACGCCTGGATGGGGAGAGGAAAAATGGTGTAAAGTGTCTTTTCCAAGGACACAACACAGTCACCTCTCGGATTCGAACCCTGGACCCTTGGATGAGAAGTCCAGCGCTCTAACCATTCGGCCACTGTGCCACTATTACAGTTTAAAAGTGACTCTTTATTTCTAGTAAGACAGATTGAGAGGATGTGAGTAAGACAGATTGAGAAGATATGAGTAAGACAGATTGAGATGATGTGAGTAAGACAGATTGAGAGGATGTGAGTAAGACAGATTGACATGATGTGAGAAAGACAGACTGACATGATGTGATTATGGTGAAGTTCCCGTGATAATAAAACTTTCTGTTCTTGTTGGCAGACATCAAGAACGCCAAGGGCAACAAGAAGAACGCAGGCTTCACAGACCAGGAGAGGGAAAGCTTCTCAGAGACGCTGGCATCGGGCTTCTTTGATTCTTATCGCTTTTTGAACCCAGAACAGGAGGGGGCCTACACATTCTGGACCTACATGATGAACGCTCGGGCCAAAAACGTGGGCTGGTAGGTGGCCATGTCTTCTTGTGTTGTTGTTCTTTTTAACTTTTTTGTAGAGTTTGAGGGATGCATTTATAATCATTGATGTTGTCCCTTTCCTTATCAAGAGATAAAGTGTGGATGAATATATTATGAGGGTGAGTGTGTTGCCCTGGGGTTTGTTAATTTCCTTCAAATCAAAGTAAAGTTCCTTCAAAGTCAATCATGCCTATAGAGACGGAGCTTATCCTGATTTCGGTAGCATGAAGCTGAACAAATGATTTTTACTTCATCTCCTAAACAGGACGTTAGTCTGTCATAGGTTTACTTCCCCAGTAGAATATGCCGGTACCCAATTCGTACCTGGGTAGGGAGAGGAAAAATGGTGTAAAGTGTCTTTCCCAAGGACACAACACGGTAACCTCCTGGATTCGAACCCTGGACCCTTATATTAGCAGTCCAATGTTCTAACCATTCGGCCACCGCGCCACTCCTTCAAAACATATTGCTGTTAAAAACAAGACATGAAAAAAGAGCTTTCAGACTTAGTAAAATATTTGATCCACCTAAATACTGCTACGATGCTTTGTGTACTAAAACATGGCCATGTGCTGTTAAGGGAGTGGAGATAGTATTCCAGTGCAAATATTGGGTGATTCAGCCTTGTAAGTAATGTAAGATGTACAGGATGTTCTTTGTCATCAGTTCTGTGCAGGCCCCAGGGTCAACCATACATAATACTGGACTGGATCAATATATATACATTAGTTTTACATTGAGCTTCTCCATTAGTAGATGGCTAATGGCAGTTTTGCCTCCTAGAATGAGTAGGTGTCCATAGCAAGGTGAAACTTCTATAAGACATTCTAAAATGAATGTTCAGAAGAACAGTGGAAACAGTTGGGGGACTCTGACATAGGTGTCCTTGGACAGACAGGTGGTCCATGACAGACAGAGATGGACCTTGACAGACAGAGGTGGAGATACTCGGTTGCATCCCTGAGTGCCACTGAGAAACAGATGAAGAAGAGTATGTGTATCTATTAGTCTATAGAAACTGTTTTGAAAAAATAATTGCAGAAAATCAACAAATCTCATTTAAAATTAAAAGTTTAAAAAGCAGAATTCCAGTCCCAAATTTTTCGATGTTATGACTTCTTTTGACCAGCTACACCTTAGGTTATTCAAAGATAAATGTTGGAGAAGAATATTCATTGACCAAAATTAATTTCTGAAGTGAATATGCCACTCAGTAATGTTTTTTTTACTCCTTTCCTCCACCTCAATTTTGGGGTACAGGCGTTTGGACTACTTCGTCATGTCAGAGAGGCTGAAGAAAGATTTGTGTGACTCCGTTATCCGCAGTCAGGTGTTGGGTAGTGACCATTGTCCAATTGCTGTTCACCTGGCTGTATAGGTCTTCACGTTACTGTCCATGCAGCATTGGTCATTGATGGATGCTGGAGTGGACCTCGTCTTTTCCACACCCGCAGTCATCGACATTTGGTGCTTTTGCCCAGGATAAAGATGAAGGCAGCGAATAACAGTATTACTGTTGAAAAACCATGAACGTTATGTTTTCAATCTCATTTATAAGCTTCGGTATTTTCTGTTTATGAATGTATGACAGAGCTGAGGTTTCCCTGTGTCTGTAATACTGTACGGTTCAAATTGCACCCACAGTTTTATGTTGTAGTAATTTCTTTTCATGTTGTATACATCCGTGAAATGATGGAAAACGCAGTTCATGTCAGAAAACATTTTTGGATTATATGTTTTACTCGTAATTAGAAGTTATCTGATTAGTATGGACTTATATAAAGATGACTTGATAGTAATGATAGCTTAATTGTTTTTATGATTTTACTTCTCCCGGGTAGGTTATTTAACGTCGGTTTCAGTCCTGGATGCTAACAGGTCTGATATCGTCGACAGAATTTTACTTCTGATTTCACAGTCAAGCCTTTATAGGTTGGGGCTGTGTGTTTTTTCTTTTAACTTGACAATTAACAGCATCTTGACATTTTGTCATTCAACTTATATTGTTTGTCTTTTAATTCTTTTTTCTTTTAAATAAAAATGTTCACTGTTGTAGTTGCTGTAATAGAAATAAATGTTGTCATTCCGCCCCTGAGTACTAGTTTGTGTCTTCCATATAAAAATCACTGCTTATGTCCTATGTGTGTTCACGTTGTAGCTGTGCAGGCAGTTCTACAGTTTCATCTGTTCACCTTCAAGGTTGTTCTTGTACTTGAGAATGGAAGCAGGACTTACATGATTATTACAAATGTGCAAAAGATGGTGGAAAATTTGATATAATACAGTCGAGCACGATTATCTCGAACACACTTAAGTTCAAATCACGGTTGTCTCGAACGAAGCCTTTGGTCCCGAATTTATTTCTCTATTTTCTTTGTATTCCTATCACGGTAAACTCGAACAAAGGGACGGATAATTCGAACTAATTTTCTCTCCGTTGGTGGAAAACCGACGTGAATATAGTAAAATAATCCCAGAATTGTCACGAAGCCTAAATCTAGTTTTCCCATTGCACGGCGAGTGGCTAGGCTGGCCTAGAGAAGACAGTGCTATGCTGCTGAAACCCGAAACTGGATTGGTCAGTAAGCGGGCGGGACGAGGTGGGTGGAACGTACCGGTGCAGGCTCCTTGTGATGCGAATCATCTTGTAGTCTCGTCCCTTGAATCTTAATGTGACACGTTTTACTCGAAATTCGGCAAACTCGAACAAAATGAAGCCATTCCAACGAATTAGAGTTAATCGTGCTGGACTGTATGTCAGTGTAAACTTTGTTTAGAAGCTAGATATACATGTACATGGTGGGCCAAAAGAACACTTAAACATCTTACTTTTATTAGAAATGTAGACATTTATTTACATATGAGACATTTTACATTGAACATTTAATCTCTCAAGTGCTCAAAGTGTCCACCTTCAACCTTGCAACAATCTTCGTATCTGTCCAAAACACTCTGACACACAGTACGACACAAATTCCGATCTCCATCAATTTCAGAGAAGGCATCTGAAATGTAATCTTTCAATTCATTCACTGTGTGGGGATTTTTTTTCGTTAATAAAAAAACAAATGTATAAAATGTACGTTTTAAGGCATGAGTAAGTAGCATAGAATAAGGGATCAGTATGTTTTCAGTAATTTAAATCTAAAACGTGATTGTGAAGGTGAAACAGATAATGAAGTAACTAAAACCCTACTTTTGGCCCATCCTTATGTACCTTTTATTTGTTCTGGACTTGGGCGTGGGGTTCGACACGACATGATGCAAAGAATGATACCCTGAAAAACTGAGAATTTCTTCGCAAATGTTAGATCTGAAGCTTTTTTCCTAATGTGGCGAGACAAAATCCATTTCAGAAAAAAATCACAAATTATGAGTTCCGACGATTGCTAGATATTATATTTACTCAGATAAATAACGGAGAGTGTAGACAACATCATCACTAGGAGCCAAAGCTCTCATGATTGATTTAAGATAAATACGTTTTTTCCCACATGGTTTGGCCAACGCACGATGTTTACTTCATTCTGTGGACATTCTCCAAGAGGATAAATGAAAATGACTGCGTATATAATTTATCGGTCGCGATAATCTCATAATCCCGAAAGATTTTTTCGAGTTCATCGCAAAAGAGCATTAAGATCATTTCAGCATGTACTTCATGTCATGTGGAGAGGCAGAAATAGAACGGACAATCAAATACATCATACTTTAGGTATTTTCCAATCACCGAGAAATTATTGAAACGATTTTTCCGTTTGTTAAACTTGGCATGCCTCCATTGGGATGACAATCTGGTTTCTAGATGGAAAACTGAAGCATAACGCGGTCGGTGAAACGTATTTTTCAAGCTCCGACTGTCGTTTTTACTTAACCAAACATTGATTTCTATGGTAGAACAGCGAAAGAGCAATGAACGCCACCAAGGTAAAATTACTTCGGTATTTCCAGCTCTTCGTCGTTGAAACGTGTTCGCATGTAGTTTACAACGATTATTGGAATTGCCGATCATTACATTCACATTTCTGATTCACAGCACAGTGAATGGAAGTATAGTTTAAACGGAACATTTCAGATAAAACAGGCATCCACATACGCTGTATGCACAAACACTCATACTCAAAGAAGACAGACAGTACAGATATGTGGGCGTGAAGGGATGAACAGATGAAAAGACACCAAAAACAGGAAAAGATTATAACTTTTAGTACAACCCGCACACACTTACATACACACATATATTATAAACCTTTCCTCCTCTTCTCTCTCTCTCTCTCTCTCTCTCTCTCTCTCTCGTACATAGATAACTTTTTTCCTCCGTTCTATCTCTCCCCCTCTATTTCGCATGCACAAAAGTGTTGGCAAGTGGAGAGAGACAACAGAGAGAGAGAGAGGGAGAGAGAGAGAGAGAGAGAGAGAGAGAGAGAGAGCAACAAACAAAAGACCACACACACACACACACACACATACCCCCACGTACAACATCACACATACACACACACCCGCACGTACAACACACACACACACACACACACAGACACACACACAATCTAAGTCAAAGCTTTTAGCATGTGTGCTTATAGATTAATGGGTGGTCTGTTCGTTAAGTGGGATTAGATTTAGATTTAGACCCTCCCATCTTTTTTCCTCTCTCTGAGACAGCATGGAATTGCTTTTTCAATCCCATCGATTGCATTATTCTACGTCCATTCTCCAGCGATGCTACCCGAGCCCGTTCTAAAAAACAAGCCGGCCTTCAGGATTTTGCCTTTGTCTGCAAGGGCGGTAACCCGCCATCGCCAATGAAAAGTATTACAGCGCTACAGCTCCACCGCATTCACGGGCAAACTTGATCTAGCCTCCCGCAAATTTGGAAATAGGGGGAGAAAAGGAAGGAAAAGTATTCTAAACTATTATGGACGTGATGAGGAGTATTCATTCGTTCATGCTTTTTTGCCTCAGAACTTGCACCGAGAACATGCAGTCATGGCATTTGAGGCCCGAAGAGCCGGAACTTACTTTTGTAAATACAACCGCCCACGGACACTGCAGGCATGAAGCGTAGTACGCCCATGCGGTTCATAAGCACTTATTATTTTTTCAAGCTCCGGGACCGCAAATTGGTCAGTACCGTCGGTGATATCATACCTGAAAAGTATATAATAAGACTGGGAAACCGACGTTAAAGAAGTAACTCACAACAGCGTACTCTAGTTTCAATTATAGCCGGACACTAGTGTGTAATACGTGTAAGTTCCAGGGAGAATATGCAGGATTCTAAGTCTCATATGGGTGGGCACAGGGAAAATGGTGTTTAAAATACATTGTCAAAGGACACAACAGGTAGACCAAAAATAAATGACACACAACAAGAGTGACACAGAGTAAGAGAGCTTCAACACAATACGTAGACCAAAAATAAATGACACACAACAAGAGTGACACAGAGTAAGAGAGCTTCAACACAACACGTAGACCAAAAATAAATGACACACAACAAGAGTGACACAGAGTAAGAGAGCTTCATATGAGATGAACGTTACAGGACGGGACCAAACGTATCGACATTCCTGTCTTCAAGGGTACAACACATGTACCCACTTACAACTAGGAAAAAGGAAGAGCTACATGAAAATGTTAGGATAGCGTAGCGTGAAGAGGAAAAAAAATTTAAAAAAAGAGGAAAAGAAAAAGAAAAAAAGGTGAAAAATAAAGCCTTGAGAAATTGAAAACGAAGAGGAGAGAGTGGAATCGAATGAGAAGTGGTTCACTTAGCTGGTAGCCTTCTTGTAGGCTTCGTGTCAGCAAGGACAGTTCAGTCCTGGGCCTGTAGCTGTCCGCGACAAAATCTAAAACATTTTTCTTTAATGACTTTCATCATCATCATCATCATCACCATCATCATCATCATCATTGCCCCCCACCCTCATCAGGGTATAGGCCACACACAAAGGATTTCCACTTCTTTCTGCCCCGGGATACTTTTGCCAGTTCTCACCATGTTTGTCCTGTTCTTTCCTTGTTTATGACTTTGGAACGCCTTTATTTCCTGCTAAACTATCAATGTCAATAAAACGTTAAACGATACATGCGGCTAATGTATGATAATATATGCAGTGAACAAGTTCCTCTGATCAGGTGTTCAAACTAAACCCTCCTCCCAAACAAATGAACTGTCACTTCTTTTGGATCTTTTTTTTTTTTCTTTTTTTTTTTGTCTGTTTGTTTGTCTAGAAAATTAATAAAAGAATTGATTATTTCCTGCTATGTCAACTGTGGAAACATTGAAGTAAAAGAATGATCCATTTCTCTCTCTCTCTCTCTCTCTCTCTCTCTCTCTCTCTCTCTCTCTCTCTCTCTCTCTCTCTCTCTCTCTCTC
>JBDFRD010194378.1:0-11795 GCA_039654405.1 Bullina lineata | reverse complement strand
TAATTTACAGTCCCTTCAAGGCAATTAATTAAAAGTATTATGATTATTATTATTATTATTATTATTATTATTATTATTATTATTATTATTATTATACATTGCCAAACACGATTTTCAACCTCTATTCATTGACGGATAGTCACTAAGACTTATTACTGGTGCGAATGCCACTAGGAAGTAAATTCTCTCACACCACACACTTTCTTGCAACTAGAAAAGGTCTATTTTCTACACTGTATCCTGTAAATTAATTATTTTCACAGTACATGTTGCCAAAAGAATGAAAACATTGACATAGTATGTCACGGCTCTCAGATATCTGGAGGTCAAAGAGTCATCAAGAGTATTATTATAATAAAACATTGCCAAACTTGTATCCCTATTTTGAGCCAAGAAAAAGTAACAGAAATGTCAAACTACGCAGAATGGAGAAGTTGATCTGATTGGGAAACGTAAATCAGATTCGACTTTGTGAAGGCTTTTTTTAAACTTGGAACACGCAAGCCAGATCTAGATTTAGAAATCTAGTTCAAGTTGGTGCTTTTAGATAGTGTCAAAGCCGTGTTTCAAATGTTGCTTGTACTTTAAACAAATTTGAATTACCATGGAATATTTTTATTTGAAATCTTCAGCACTTTGAACAAGTTAAAAGTTCGATATTGTAAACTGTTTAAAGTTACCAATTATTTTTCCATTTCTAAGACATGAGTAATTAGAACAAAGTATGAGAGCACATTCCGAAATAAAAGGAAAAACTTTGTAAAGTTATTGATATTTTGCACATTTTAAAGATTATAAATATTTAAGATATGTGCAAAGTCCATCCCCCCCTTTTTTCCCCCAACCTTTTTTTTTTTGCGCCATGTCATTTCTATTTTGAGGATTGGAGTTATTCAATGAATTATTGGGACTTTTAATCTCTTAAAATGGCTTTTATTTGTTTTGCTGCATGTGTTACAGGTATAACTTTTTCAAAAACTACAATGGTAACAAAAGGGTTAATAATCTCTTTACCTTTATTGGCTTGTAGAAAATTGAACTAACGTACTCTTTAATATCTATGACTATATGGAGAAGAAAGTTTATCTTCGTGTGATACATTTCGTAA
Source organism: Bullina lineata (assembly GCA_039654405.1). Lineage (NCBI taxonomy): Eukaryota > Metazoa > Mollusca > Gastropoda > Bullinidae > Bullina > Bullina lineata. Next base: position 10,687 of record JBDFRD010194378.1, on the reverse strand, counting down.
TCGGTCATCTAATTTGCATACGTCGAACTTCGGTCATCGAGAAATAGAGAAGCCCTTTATTTCCGCCCCCTCCCCCCTTTTCTTCCTCTCCCTGAAGGGAGCTCACTCCGCGGTTCTGGGCTCCTGTCTATATTTGTTCAGCTGCTGTGGTCATTGAGACGGACTCTTTAAACGCTGTGGAAGGGGTAAGAATATAGGATAAATAATGGTGAATATGCCTCATCATATTAGAGCTTCGAGTGAGAGCGTGAGTTTCTCCCAACGCGTTCAATGTCGTATCCATCTGTTGCTTGGGGAACAGAAAGAGCCGAGTGAAAGGGCCGGGATAGTCTATGATCAAGGGAGAAGAGCGCCGGCTGGACGTCCAAGTGTAAGCAAAGTGCCCACTTTGTGTATTTTTATAGGCTGGCGAGAGTCGGACCAGGATCCCGGAGCATAAGCATCGCCGTGCAAGGGTTAAGTACTTTATAAAGAGGAATGGGAATCTCGCTGTCTAAAATGAGTGACGATTGAGGCTAATTGTATCCAATATTTTTTCTATTATTTTAACATGCCGCTGCCTCTGCAGCTATTTGACTAGTGTAAACTTAATTTTCACTTCTCCAAAGTAGTCCAATTTCGCGTATATGAAATAAAAGAGAAGCCCCGTCAAGAAATTATTCTATAAGTACATTTGAGTTCGCGTTGGCGTTTTTGCAATCACTTGGATGAAGATGATTGTTTTATACATTTGGATGCATAACGTGGGACAATGAAACCTGAAGCAATTTGGTTATGAAGATCACAAGTTCAACTACCGTACTTTTCTTAATGAAAGAATACTACATGTACAATAAAACAAGATGCATTTCGGCACACTGCTCTGATAAGTACATACTATGCTTCATTAAGCACTGACGTCAAGAATCTTGCAGCTTGCAATATTATAATGAATCAACTCTGCGAGAAAAAAAAGTCATTTCATTTTGTTCAAAACAAAGAGTAGATCTATCACTGAAGAACGTTTTCTCTGAGCGTGTGAGACGTTTTTCACCTGGCCTATATTATTTTGCTTAATTTGCCTGGCGACTCGGTTACTGTACCTTCACAGTCATTTTCCTTGTGTAAAAATCGATACAACCTGGCGGTGTGCAGTTATTGAGGCCCACGTAAGGGGCTGGGAAAATGGTGTAATATGAAATTCATTTGTTGTGCTCGAACAGAATGGGGAAAAATGTAGGGGAAAGAGCAGTCGTTGGGCAAGGGAAATACAGGGAAAAATGAGGGCTGATATCAGTAGAAGCATTTAGGGAAAAAACATCTGAGGTGAATTAATTGGCATTAACCCTTTCACCGCCAGCTATCTGTAGTTGAATCCCAGCACAGAGATTCCCTTTTTTAATGAAATGTTGTGAAGAACGTGATTTTAAAAAACCTTATTTCAAACTTCGTTTGTTCATTCTAGTGTGGAAAATATTAATTAATTAATATTAAAGACTGAAATTAGGATCCAGTGAATGAACATCGTTAATGTTGGCAACAAGAGAACATTGCTTTTCTTCGATGGGTGAATTTAGTTGTGAAGGGGTTAATGTGCAGCGTAACTTATTTGTAGTAGGATGTCTTCAGTTTGAGTTTGAGCTCAGCTGTCAGTCGGGAAGGTGTACAAGGCTAAACTAGTCGGTGATGTTCTTGCAACTGGAGATTTTGCGACTTCCGTACTCCTTAAAGCCGCATTCTTCTTCCCCATAATTCTAACAAAAACGTCAGAATATGTTATATAGCTTATGAATAGATGAATAGATAATTTAATTAAATACATAAAATAAATAGATGCATGAATGAAAGATATATAGATAGATAAATAAATAAAAAAATAATTAAATGAATGAATGAATGTATGGATGAATGAATGAATGAACGGAAGCCACATTTCTCTTCGATGGCAGTAAATACTGTCTACATATGGCTGGAAGGGTGAAGAGATAGAAAATTACATGGTTTTCTTTTTTAGTCAGTTCAACCTACGTCTCTGAAGTTAAAAAAATCAAAATCTTAGGAAATGCGTTGCTATTCCGGGTTCAGTATATTGTTCAGGCAAGCATGACATTGTATTTATCCTCTTCGCGTGAGCTGAAATGTAAAACAATATTTAAAGTAAGTTGCATTGGTTGAATAGAAATGTAAAACAATATGTTAAAGTAAGTTACATTGGTTGAATAGAAATGTAAATGTAAAACAATATTTTAAAGTAAGTTGCATTGGTTGAATAGAAATTTAAGAACAATAATATGTTAAAGTAAGTTGCATTGGTTGAATAGAAATTTAAGAACAATATGTTAAAGTAAGTTGCATTGGTTGAATAGAAATGTAAGAACAATATGTTAAAGTAAGTTGCATTGGTTGAATAGAAATGTAAGAACAATATGTTAAAGTAAGTTGCATTCGTTGAATAGTTTTTTTCCCATTATTGCACATCACTAGAAAATTTAGTAAATTTCATCACGCATGGAAAAACAGTCTGTTTTCAAATTGTCGGTCTTCGTCTATATATTTCTCTAACTACTAGAATAGCTATATAATCTGCAGAGCTTCCTCCACATTCCAAGCCTGATGGCTGGACTCCTATTCTTTCCTTTCTTCAAGGTGCCCAAGCATCGTGCGAACCTCCTCAATGGGAGAAGGAGGAAAACACAATGTGATAATGGGCTTGTCATTGTCCATCAGAGCCTCTCGCCGCCTTTTCTCAAGGCCGGGTTTCTCGTCGATGGCATTAATTGATGACAACACAATTAGAGTGTGGAACCAGGCTTTTTTCTTCCCGGCCACTTAAAACATCAATGTTCACGTCACTCACGGCAGCGTTGCATTCTTGAACAGATTTGCGAAGGTCTTATAGAAGAGATTGTGTTCCCGTATAATTTCTTGAACACGTTCCTTTTTTAATTTTTGCTTTTTTCTTGTTTGCGGGCCAAGTGGTTCGGCTGTTTGAATTGCTATCACGAAGTCATCGAGTTTGAATCCTGTTCTACGTGGTCTTGACGTTGCTCATGAAAACCGCTTTATACGAGATTTTCTCAACACACCGTCTTTTGCTGCTGAGAAATTAAATTAGCTACCTCTGTATGAGATGATCTTTTTTACTATTGCTTTACTATTATGCAAGACTATTTCGAGAACGTTATTGCATTTTACATAGTCAAAGATAGATGCTTGTTCTTCACGTACAGATTTAACAATGTACCTTCCATCATTACCACCTAACAAAAGCTGTTCCCGTAAAAATAAAAGTAACCACATGCATATAAACAAGAGAATACTTCAAGGATATAAGTGTTCCAGTTTTTTTTTTTATTACTTGTTGATTTCAAAGCACGGAGCAAGTAAAAGCAAAAAGATAAGCGAAGTCACTTCTCTCCACCGTACTGTAAACACACACGCGCGGTCTCATTCTCTTTTCCTCAACTTGCACCACGCTTTCCTTTCCCTAGATGCAAGATGAAGTTCGGCTCGTGGACTTACGACGGGGATCAAGTGGACCTTGTTCACATTTGCGCCAAGAGCAGCGAAGCCAATGTCACCATCAAGAACGGGATGGACCTGCGTGGCTTCTATCCCAGCGTGGAGTGGGACATCCTCGAGGTGGACGCCGTGAAGAACGTACGTGAGTACCCGTGCTGCGATGAGCGCTATCCGGACATCACCTTCAGCGTACGTATGCGCCGGAAGACGCTATCCCACACGGTGAACCTGATTATCCCGTGCGTCGCCATCTCGTTCCTGACTGTGCTAGTATTCTACTTACCCTCGGACTCGGGCGAGAAAATCACGCTCTGCATCTCCATCCTCCTGTCGCTCACTGTGTTCTTCTTGCTGCTGGCCGAGATCATCCCACCCTCGGTGGTGGTGCCGCTCATCGGCAAGTACCTGCTCTTCACTATGATCCTCGTGACGCTCTCTATCATTGTCACTGTCATCGTCCTCAACGTCCACTTCCGCTCACCTGCCACGCACAGCATGTCGCCGTGGGTGAGACGCGTGTTTCTCAGCATCCTCCCTCGACTTTTGGTCATGCGCAGACCGCATCCCGACCAGGACGAGCGAGGTGGAGGCATCGCTGGCGGTGCCGCCCCACAGAAGGTTGTGATACGAACTTGCAACGGCCTAGAGAGGAGGCTGCCCGGAGATGACCTAACCACTCGGCCACCTGTTGGCTATGGTTACGACGACGGCAAGCTGTCTCCACGATTGCGGAGGCCGAATTACATGGAGGGACTTTTGCCTCTGGACTGTGGGGAGGAGCCCCAGGGCTCGCTTCGGAGGGCGCAGCCGTATCCGAAAGAAATAATGGACGCTATAGAGTCAGTGACGTTTATAGCCCAGCATTTAAAAAATGAAGACCACGATTCATCAGTAAGTATGGGTGGTGGTTTCGATAATAGACGGAAACATAAGGCTTCTTTTTGTCAGTTCGTTAACTGTATTGCTTCAGAGTTGTTTTTATTTAAAGCATGATAAGTATTGTTTGCTCACACTATATCTGTTGCAAAGGGCGCTAAAAGTGATTTCTTTTTTTGCTTTAATGGTACAGTATTATACGCTTATACCAAGGTAGCTATATATATATATTTGTTTTTTGTTTTTTTTGCTCTTTTTTATGAAGCACATTTTGCGATATATGACGTTCTATTTTTTTTCAATATTTGATCACGTGACACTGCCAAACGCATTAGCATGGTTTCCGGTGCCTCATGTTGGCACAGATATCGGATTCCTATTGTGCGAATTTCATAACTCCACCATATCACAGCACTCTTACTAACATCTTGTGGCTGGCCACTATTGTTATAGTGGCGGTCTCTTGACATTTTTATCTTGAAGTAAACGTAGCTGATTTATCATTGGCATTGCTAAGCTATCAAATCGAATCATGTCTGTAATTGCTAGGATAATACGAGTATTAATAGCCGTCAGAAAACTACATTTCTTTGTTCAACCTTCAATAATGCAAGTTAAAAGAAGAATATGAACGTTTTTATTATTTACTTCAATATATACATGTAGTGTGCTTTCAACCATATATGTCATAAGCAAACCGTTATTTTCATTTGCATGCGGTCACCAAAAAGGTTGTTGTTTGTCTTGTGAGGTGTGGACTACCAATCTGTCACCAGCATTTTGATGTAGTCCAACGTGTGTGACGTGACAGTCGTTGTGATTGATAGGTTAACAAGTGTTTGGTTTTCTTTTCCTGTCAGGTCGCATCCACCTTGCCAAGAACTGGCGTCAGTTGGATGGACATGACTTGTGGCACTGTGCTGTTTCTCTGTCACGATTTTCAATGTCTATTATTACTTTTTGTGTTTCACTTATTCGTAATTTATAACACAACGTTTTGCTATGGACAGTTAACTATGGACAGTTAAATATTTCAGTGCAAATCGATAACAAACATTCGGCCCAAAGACTGGAAAATGTTGAATAGTGAATTCCTTGAAAACCATGTGAAATTTATGTCTTTGTTGTTCCTTTTTCAATGCATAAAAGCGTTGAACCGATCTAAACATTTGGTACATGAATTACCTATTAGCGTAACCTGTTAGTTAAGTATTGATATTAAATTCTGTAATTCAATTCTCAGCTGGGATACCGTTTGATCATCACATTATTATAAAGATTGCGTGTATAAACGTTGAGCAAATGTGAAGGCTTTGCATCTCGCTTCAGCGTTCTCTGAATATTTTTTACACCGGTTAATTCATCTCTGTCGGAATAACGGGGTTTGAAATGAGCATTGTTAGAAAAATTCAAAGAATGGTTTGAAAGAATGACATCCATAGCAACACATGTGTCTTGTGTTTCCTGTGTTTTACAGTGCACGTTGTTGTAGTCGCATGCTAATGGCCATCGTTACTTCCTCTCATTTTTCTAGCTCCCAAGAATATGGCGTCGCAAGTACCCGGTACAGTAAAGTATTTCCATCTTCAACTGCTGACTTCATTATTCCATCGTAACCCCAAAAATTCGGAGTTTTTTCCGAAGCTACAAGGCTTTTTATTTTATATGCATTCTGAACATGGTTTAGTCGAGCTAGCATCCAGTTAGCGCTGTCTAAAAGCTCCAGAAAAGAGATGGATGAACTAGCGAGCATATTAAAAACGCATCTGAAATTATCGTTTATTTCCTCCGCTCATTGCATACCAAAGCAGTGTTACGCTGCATCACGCATTTTTCTGGAGCGAGTGGGGGATAGGGTGGTTGGTGACGCGACAACAGATATTCTGTGATCTGACCGCTTTATTTTGTCTCCAAATATAAGATACATACGCAGACATGCATACTATACAAACTCATATATTCATATACATAGGCCCACGTCCTGGATCTTCATCTTCACACTTTGTTTCTCTTCCTTTTTCCATATTCACTTTCGGTGATAGCAACGTGAAGCGCTGGCTTAGTTTCATTTCTTCCCCTGTACAGTGTATATTCCCAATGTAAATCGATTTCATAAAGTCCAGCTTAAACACACGTGAGAAGTGCGAAGTAATTATTTCATTCATCAAACCACTGACACGGCCTGAAACAACTTCCAACAGTTTCTGGAACTCCCGATTGAGGCCATTCCCCGATGAAAGATTAATGAAGGGACTGCACATCTTTTTCTTCAGCTTCGAAAATTATAAATTATTTGTTTGCTTTTTGCAGAAGAACTAGGCCAATGAATTAATGTTTACGTTTGTTTCTTTAGTTGACAGCAACGATACACAAATATTGATCCTTTTTTAGCTCAGGAGTGAAACACATTCAAAGTCCATTCATCTCCTACAGAATATTTAATTATTATTTTTAAAGGAATGAAGATCGCAGGAAGGAGTCAATACTAAGATACTAAGATTCTCTCACATTTAGAACCAATATTTTTTTTTAGCATCTCATCCATCGTAAATATGTTAATGCCTTAACGTGAAAACAACGATGGTTATTGATTCTCGGTTTGTTAAATTCTCAACATAAAGTTTAATGTGAAACTGTTGACTGTCTGCCGCCCATATCTCCCTTTCATACATGTCAACAGCTGTGACACAAACAGATCTATATAATCTGTTGGAATATAGACATAAGTCAGTGAAATATAAGACCCACATTCTGTTTTCCGTCAAAAGGCGATGGATTTTTCAGCCATTCCATAGATGTTTTGTTGTGGAAGTCAGGCTTAGACATTGACAGATTATTGCCGAAAAAAAGGAGAAATATTTCAGCTATTTTAACTACTTAATTGTGTTTTGTAAGACAGTCTGGGTTCAGCCATGTCGAGTCGTCTCTGAGACAGTTCTGTTACAACCGGGCGTGCAGAAGCTCTATCATAGTGTGATATATAGGGGCTGTTATCGCGGAAGCACCCACTGGAACACTTATATCCTTGAAGTATTCTCTTGTTTCTGTGCATGAAACATGTGGTTTCATGTGGTACAAAGAAGGAGTGAGAGTTAGGAACACGTAATGGAAACCACCATTTACCTTTGGTGAACTGTGCATTAGAAAAGAGCTTTCTTTCTCAGCTAAGAAGTATGTCGAACGCGATAAATAAAAAGCATCGAGCATCTGACAAAAAGCAGTGAAAACTGTCTTTGACTATCAATCTTCAAACAGGAGGAAAAACAGGATATCCTTAGCAAGGCAGGGTAGTAGGCATATTTGAAGCCATGTGCATAATGTATCTAAATATTGTTGTGAACCCTAACGAGACGAAATTGTGGTCTTGACTGTTCATAAAAAAAGCCAGAAACAATATTTTTAATCAAAGTTTGGGTTTCATTCAAAATTAAATTAAGCAATACGCTCTCACCGTTGATAAAGTTTTAGACCATCTTAAATTTTCCACTACAAATGCTCTTCATAATAAGTTCTCACATATAAACATTCATGTTTATACATGACATCTTGACATAGGGACTAGTTTCCTCAAAAAGCGACGAACATTTCTTGTCATGCGGGCATATGTAAATGATACAGGATGGCACACAATAGCTTAGACACGCAAGAAGATCACAGACCTCTTGACGTATCATCAACTACAAATTGATGTGTTTTTAAAACAAATGCTCGCTAGTCAACTATTGACAATAGCATTAACACAATTAAACCCTTCCTTCTTCATCAGTGCTTCATCTTTGGGTCAACCGGGGGAGACAGCATGTAACACATCATGCTCAATGCTTGATGTTTTTTTTCCTCTAATCAAATCGTGTGTACCCTTCACTGAGGATGTATCTCTAGATGCTGCCAGTTACATTCATTGCGGTAGAGACCTCCCAATGTTCTAGGCGCTTGGACCCCAAGATGCAATATCAGAATTACAATGAAAATATAAGAACGCTTCGACAGGTTGTCACTTCCTTACCTGCCATCTTGCAGTGGTTTTGGCCTTGCAGTGCCCCCAACTACAAAAATCATTTTCCTGTAAGCATGATTTTCAGTTGTGGAAAACCCGTCTGAAAAAAATGCAACTATTGTAACTGGTTTGATAAAATAGTAGACGAAAATGATGACAATGAATTATTCTTTCATTCAGTCTTGAACCTGCCAGAAATGTTGCCATACCCGTCTATTCTAACCTGCATTTTAGTGGCGTCCACATCCTCCCAATAAAAAATCATTATTCCGACTAGGCCAGGCAAGACAGGTCATCTCTGGACGTTGACTAAACTAGGTTGGAGTCTACATTATGTGGAGTATGACAAACTGTACATTATGTGGACTAGACCAGACTATACATTATGTAGACTAAGTCAGACTATACATTATGTGGACTAGACCAGACTATACATTATGTGGACTAGGTTAGACTATACATTTCGTGGAGTAGACCAGACTCTACTTCATGTGGACCAGGGCAGACTATACATTATGTGGACTATACCAGACTGTACATTATGTGGACTAGGTCAGACTATACATTATGTGGACTAGGTCATACTATACATTATGTGGACTAGGTTAGACTATACATTATGTGGACTAGGTCAGACTATACATTATGTGGACTAGGGCAGACTATACATCATGTGGACTAGGTCAGACTATACATCATGTGGACTAGGTCAGACTATACATTACGTGGACTAGGTCAGAACACTCTGTGATAGGGTAATTAGTCATGACAAGGGGCCGGAGGAGCGTTTCATCATTAATATTCATTGAGCTTAAAAGGATTGACCTTCAACTAACTGATATCCTGACATTTTCGAATGCATATACTAATATATCCCTTTTTACATCCTGTGGGAGTATTGACATTTTGTTTCTCATGATCTTTTTTGGCCACGGTATTTCAGATTCTTGACTGAAATAATGGGAGTCCTGTTGGCTAACGTCTCTAAATCTTTACTGATTTCTTGAATCGGTTTTCATTTCACTTTTTTACCTACGGCTTTGGGACTTTTTGATACAGTAGTTTTTGACAGTCGATTTTCTTCGTTCAACTTGATCCTGTGGTGTGTCCTTTCTCCCACCTTTCCTTTCTTCGGGACATCATGAAAAACTAATCCCAGCGCAAAAACAGCAACAATAACAAACGAACAAAAAACAGAATTGAAGGAAAAAAATAATCCTTTCCTAATCTTTCTCCTGTGTTGAAATTAATGCATTAACTGGATCGATGTTGTAAAATGTAATATATAGTAACTTAAATGTGGTCGAGAGCTTTTCATTAACAGGTAACGTGAACGTCATGATTCCTTGATGCATGAACTAGAGTTGTTTGTACCCTTGGTTACCATCACCCTTTTCTCCACAGAACTTCCCCCAGTTTTTCACCCCTCTTTGTCCCATTTCATCTAGGATTATAGACAGATTAATTTGCCAATTATTGTTCTGGCATTACTTTGGTCACAGAGGTGCTCTCATTTCTGAATCTGAATTTTCTAAAAAGTATGTACCGGTACATGTCATAAAATGAAATTCAGCTAGATTGAGTATATAATTCTACTGTATTTATTCATTAATAAAAACAATTTCTTTTACATATAGTTAAGAGGTGACTTTTCAAAATTATTTCTATTTCTGAAACTGATTAATGATAATTTTTTTTTAATATCTCATTTTCTGGCTGTCAATTAAGACGCTCTTATTAACTCCAGACCAATTTATATTTATTTATAACAAAAATATATTTACACGACTATTGATCGTTCGCCTGCTTTCTTGATTTATGTGTTCATTAATATTTTTACCCAATATTTACTTCCTTTTTTATTTATTTCTTACTGTCCAATGCGCTCAGTGTGCGTAAGTGTTTATACTGTCGAAATACCTCAATTCGGCGCGGGGTTCCGCCATTTGCAGGGGAAGAATGACTTCCGGTGTGAAGTAGAGTAACGTGCCAGTCGTGAAAATAGCGCCTGACCCCACGGCTTGGTGGAGGAAACTTAAATGAGGTCGAGGCGTGACGTAAATGGAAAGGGTGAAGTTATACCCATTTCAAGGGGGCTGAGAGGTAGTACGGGCTAAAGGGGGTCGAGGGGTGATTTAAGAGAGGGCGCGCGGGCGAGTTCAAAAGAGAAGGAATAGCGATTTTTAAAAGAGGGAAAGTTAAGGAAAGGAATATAAAATAAGTTTGTGGTTTGAAAGAGGGTAAAGGTGATTTGAAGGAGGAAGTGAGAGGAGGGCGAGTGACAGAAAGGGGTAGGCAGAGGTTTAAAGGGAG
>JBDFRD010194267.1:0-11797 GCA_039654405.1 Bullina lineata | reverse complement strand
AGAGATTTTAGGTGTTCGCCTGTATGTGATACAGACATTTTAGGTGTTCGCCTGTATGTGGTACAGAGATTTTAGGTGTTCGCCTGTATGTGATACAGACATTTTAGGTGTTCGCCTGTATGTGGTACAGAGATTTTAGGTATTCGCCTGTATGTGGTACAGAGGTGAGTAGTTGTTCGCCTGTGTGTGATGCAGACGACGACATATGTAACCACCTAAAGAAATCCAAGTTTGTGATGTGTGTGAGTTTATGGCACATGTTGAACTATGGGCGTGGTCACAGCTGGTACCCTGGACCTTTGTGACTGGACAGAGGTCCAGCAAACTCGGAACTGGACGTCTGGACATCGTTTATCAGAAAGAGGAAGACATTACATTTGTCTTTGACCTCCCTGTTATTCTGGGCAGTGTGCTCCAGTTGTTCACCGGGTGTGCACGGGTGTGTAATGGTGTGAACAGGTGTGTTCATGTGTGTACATGTGTGTACAGGTGTGTACAGGTGTGTGCACGTGTGTACATGTGTGTACAGGTGTGTACATGTGTGTACATGTGTGTTCAGGTGTGCACATGTGTGCACATGTGTGTACATGTGTGTTCATGTGTGTACATGTGTGAACCGGTGTGTACATGTGTGTACAGGTGTGTACATGTGTGTACATGTGTGTACATGTTTAGACCAGATGGGGGATCCAGTATGCCTCCTTGACTTAAAGAACTGATGACGGTAAGAGGCTTGAGACTAGGACAGAACATTGACGTCATGGCCTGCACAATGTAAAACTTGCTCTGTGCGAGGATGGATTGAAAAGTAATGCCTCCAAGGCCATAACTCTCTTAATAATTAAAAAAAACACGAACGAAACTTATATGAAATGAAAGCTCAATTTATTCTGCACAAGGTGGTATATCACATCTCTATGTAGTCCCCATTCTGTTTAACGCAGATTCGCCAGCGCCGGACTACTTGTCGCATGCCGTCAGAGAAAGATTCTGCTGTTTTGCCTCTACACCAAGAACAAACATCTTCCTCCACTTCTTTGTCATTTTCGTTTCGGTTACCTTCAGATAAGCCTTTAACTTCTGAGAAAGGAAGAAATCAAATGGGGCAAGGTCTGGGCTGTACGGTGGATGTGGGAGTGTTTTCAGCCCAAAATGGTCCAGAACAGCTTGTGTTTCATGACTTGTGTGTGGACGCGCGTTGTCGTGCTGGATAATCACATTTGTTCCGTTTCTAACCCTCAACAATCGCCTAACAGTTCAGGGGTGTAAATGGAAGATGAACAAATTATCTGAAAAAATATCTGCCGTCGTTCATGGGCCTAGTTTGGTGATAGGACTATGCTATTTTCATGGGTCAGATAATTTTTCTCTGAATCCTCAGAAATTCTTGGACTAGCGATAGTGAAGAAATCAAGGCGTCAGACAATTTATCTATGAAAATTCGTCGTATGAAAAAAAACCCCATCTATGTCGTGACAATAGTATCGTGTGCTGTGGGAATAACTCTTTGCGTAGTTTTCCTGTTTCAATGTAGTGCCCTGCAAATTATTATTATTATAAGTGAATAAAGAAAAGGAAAAACAATACAATACATTACACAAACCCAACTTAGTAAAATCTCTGAAATCAGAGAAAATCTGAAAGATGTACACCCCCGAGTACTTACATCAACACATGTATCACCGTAAACAGCCTTCATTCTCTCATAGATTTCAATAAGAAAGCCTCCTTTTGTTGTAAAAAAACTCAATACATGTACATGTCACAGCTCGCTGTTTTAATCGCAAGTCTTTTAATAGCAGGCGTCCTTTCCCATTTAACCGAGTGCCTTACTCTCATGTTATGACGCGCTAGATTATGTGCACATCTGACGTCACACAAACTTGAAAGTTTGCAGAGTTGTAAGCAAGTTGATGGAGAGCATGTGTGCACAGCTGGATTAAAATATATCAAACACTTTTGAAAATATGACATTGGAGGCATTCATTTTCAATCCATCCTCGTAGAATGAATACATGGGAACAATTTAAATGGTCTGTGATCATGATGTTTCACAAAAATAATTGTTTCAGTTTCCAATCAAATGATGTTGTTCGTTGACTTCTGCGTTATTATTAAAATGTGCAAATTGGTTACTGACATAGTCTACTGAAGAAGTAAACATTCAATTGACTAACGTCCTGTCTTGGGCATTATGTAAATATCATCTGTTCTGTTTCATGTTACATGATCCTGGATAAACTCAGGCTCATTGGGCTATATATTCTTTGAATGAACGAAACTTACTTATTTCTTTATATTTAGCGTTGATTATTTTCTTGTTGATTTTCTCATGTTTTGGCCAAAGGTTTTCCTATTATGGTTTATCAGAAGTTCTATTACTAAATAATGTTACTCAGTGCAACAACATTAATTTTCATAAATATAACAACAACATCAACAACAACAACAACGACAAAATAATACAAAAACAACAACAACAACAACAACATAAACAGCAACAACAGCATAAATAGCAACAACAACATAAACAACAACAACAACAACAACAACAAACAACAATCACAACAACTTCAGCAACACAACAACGATAGTAACAACAATAGCACAACAATAAAAAAACGACAACGGAAGAACTGAAAACAGAAATACTTATTTGAAGATAAGATCACGTATGATTATAATTGCACACAGCATTATTATTTTATTAGATCTGCTTCCTTCTCCGAGGCACATAAGGAACAGCACTGTTCACAAGAAATTTCCGTCGGATAAACCACTTAAGTTCTTCCGCTTCAGTTTTCTATCAATTATCTCGTTTTGCCTTTCCCAGTTTTTTCCAACGGGCTTCAGCAAATCATAGTCTTGAAAAGAGCGCCTTTGAAAAAAGAGAATCAATTTGAATGTACAGTTCACGCAGCATTAATGATACAGTGTCCCGCGTGTCCGCCAAATGCATCGGCCAACAGTAAGTTTAGACCTAGCGCTTGGCTGAACACTCTTTGTACGCTTATGTCTACAGTCAAGACAGATGACAAAGTTATGAACATGGGCCCTTCGCTTCATTAAAATAAGTATTAAAATAATTCAAAGAGTATGAGACACAGAAATGGAGTCAAAAACGAAAAAGTAGGAGATGTAGGTCAGCTAGTTATGAACATGGGCATTTCCCTTCATTAAAATAAGTATTATTACTCCTTGGTGATATTATATTCAAAGAGTATGACCAACATCAGAATTTGATTTCGCAAGCGAGTCAGTAGGAAATGTAGGTCAGCTGCAGGGCTGCATTGGTGGTCAAGGTTCATTGCTTGATCTAGTGTTGCAAAGAGATGATGATCTCGTCTCCGTCGTAGTCGACGGTGCCCAAGAGTTGCATTATAATTGCTGCGTTCAGTTGTAGCAGATGACGCCGATTCGTGCATAACGGGAACAGCCATGAACGAGACCCATATAGCCTGCTGGAGTCGGAATTTGGGAAGTGGAGCGGGATTTCCGCCGCTCGCGCTTCTGCTGTACTTCAATTTTCTGAAGACATGGGAGGTCCTTGCGCAGGACCGGTCATCGTGGAAAAGCCACGTTGGCAGAGGTTAGAGTCCTCCCACGAAATCGGAAAAGTGGGAAGAAATACTTACCTACAGAACCGGATTATACACAAACCTAAAAGTGGTTGAAAGCTGCAGGGAAGCCGCCAAATAAAAAGTGACATGCAAAAAAAGTGGAAGAAAGCTGCAGATAGGGTGAAAAATACAAAGAGGCCATGAATTTTTGGACTCAAAGATTGTGCTGTTTTGATGCGGCTGGCTAGCATTGTTGTTCCGACCCCTGAAGACATTATTGTCAAGAGTTGAATTGTCTTTGTGTATTTTTCGGGATTGCTTTCTTTGATTATGTTTGCCACTTTGCACAAATCAAAAAGATAATTCATTGTCACGAAAATTATAAGAGTTTTAATAATTTATCTTCTAATACCTTTCGGAAACTTGTCGACACTCTTGAAAGTCAGCCTTTTTAAAGTTAGCATTGTAAACATTCCATCGGAAAAAGCTCCTTTTCTAAAATGTACGATCAAGTAGCACGAAATTGCTGACCATACATGTTCACAAACATGGAGACTGAGATCAAGCTATAGATTTATAGACCTTAAAATTAATTCAACTGCGTTTTCTGTGCGGCACATCCAGAATGGGCATATTAAAAGTATTTCAATCTGCATCTAGACCTGCTTCTTTTGCAGTGTCAATTCTAGCCCAAGTCTGCACTGGAATGAATCAATTCATCCCCCCCCCCCCCCACACACACACACTTTTTTGTTTGCTTAAAAACAATCGCAAACCATGAGCATTTTATTCACTTTAACAGACAGATATCTAGGCAAGTTCAGATTCCCTTCACGTTTTATTCGACGGAAGTAAAAAATATACATAGTTACACAGACATAGAATATTTAGATTCAGACCCTCCCCTGGGCCTCTTTTCTCACAACGAGCAACAAAAGGAAGAGAAGACCAACACAATTGCAGACAATCCCATATGTATTGGGATGAACATCCACAAAAGAAAGAGCAATATCTTCAAGGTCAACGCAACCCACATAAACCCCCTTCGAATTGGAAGTTAAAGCCCTGGAGGAGGTAGAGAGCTTCATATACCTTGGCCGCATCGTTGACAAACAAGGTGGGACAGTGCTGACGTCAGAGTGAGGATTGGCAAAGCCAGGGCAGCTTTCCAGCAGCTAGAAATGTTTTGGGGCTCCTCGTACCTGACCATCAACACCAAGAAAATGGTATTCAACAGTTGCTTACAGCCTGCTCCGATATATGGATCTGAGACATGGATAACTATGGTCACAATAATGAACAAAATACACCCATTCATAAACACCTGTCAGAAGGATTCTTCAGATACACTGGTTTAATACCATCAGCAACCAAGAGCTGTGGCAACGAACCAAACAGAAGCTTGCAGAAATAGAATCCCTTCAAAGGCGGTGGCGATGGATTGGGCATACCCTCTAAAAACCTGCATCCAGCGTTACACGACAGTCCCTTACCTGGAATCATCAGGGCAAAAGGAAAAAGCAGACGAAGAAATACCTTGCTTCGGAATCTGGAGCCAGACATCAAGCGAATGGGTCACACCTGAAGACAACTGTAAGGACTGGCTCGGAATCGGGATGCCTGGAGAACTCTTGTTGGCGGCCTATGTCCCAGGAGAGACCACAGGCATTCAGGAGGATATACTAAGTTGTTTGTGCAAGCAGACCTCCCCTTCCCCCATAAAGTAATAGTAATAGCCCCCGGGACTTATGGCGCCCAAACACGCAAAGTCGTTAGGGGCAGGCAGATTCCGAATACAAACTTCCAGGAGGAATACGTTCTTTCAGTGCCAGAAGTGATTTGTAACAGATTCTGCGAGAAGCATCTAGACATGGTAACCCCACACGATTCCAGATCTGTCTCTTTTTTACAACCTGATTTGGGCTCCGTTTCCAAGCACAGCTCCAAACTTAAGACGTCAGCCGTGTCAGGAAGGTTGTCCAGGTTATTCTGAATATGATTCCAAGCTTGTTGCATTCCGATAGTATCGTCGTTGGTCGCTATGCTTAGATCAGAATGGTAATCAGAATTTCTTAGCAGTTTTGAAGGTACATCGTTGTCGTTTTCCGTTTCTGTTGTGCTCAAGCCGTCATGATAGGAATCGTGAGCAAACTGCTGAGTTTTCGAAGAATCAGAAACAGAATTAGTGTTATTGTCATTGTCAAGACCATGTAGTTCAGCGTTCTCTGAAGAATTATTTGGTTTCTGAAAATGTGATAAGGACTTGAAACTGAACGCATATTGACAGGTTTGGCGAACAGAGATTTCATTGAATGTCCACTCTGAGTGGCGACTGAGCAGCTGGTTTAAGGCTAGACACAAACTAGTGGAAGCTGGAACCTTTTCCGCGTTATCTCTCTGGGGATTCGGCTTGAGGTCAGTTGTCAGATTCTTAAGGACGGGTGGTGATGAAGAAATTTGCATATCATCAACTATTACTGCAGAGGGGAGTGAAGATGGAAATGATTCATTGAACTGAGACACCCATCTTTCACGTTTTATCACCAAAACAGAAATACGGGATGGGATAAAACAGGCCCTCCCGTCAGAGGATTGAACCCAACCCACAGCACATCTTTCTATCACGCAACTGTATTGAATCGCTGTCTCTGTGCAATGAATGTGAGACCATGGCAGATCATTGGAGAGAAAGCTTGACATTGCGTGATCTGGATGTGGAATAATAGTAGCCTCAATGATACGTACATGACGGCGTTCATTATGTCCTACACTTTGGACATGAAAATTGGGAGAAAAGTAATGTATGCTACAAGTTGATATATCGGTCTCATCGTCGTCGTCAGTCTCCAAAGTATCGATCTTATCCTCCTCGTCAGTCACCAAAGATGAATTCGTATTCAAATGTCTATTACAAAATTTCCGTGGTACTAGTTCCCTGTCACAGCGTGGGCAAAAATAATACTGACCAGGGCATTCGCGTCTTAATGCTTCTCCCCCTTGTATTTTGATAGAACGAACAGAAATGAATTCCGATTCCTGTAAATATTCGATTTGCGAGAACGGTTTGCTTATTTGAAGTTCCGCTTTGAACGTTTTAACCGGAGTAAATGAATACAGTTTGCTGAGAGGTAGCGTCTCGAAGGGAAAACAATTGAGACACGCTATTCCATGCGTGTTGTCTATTTTTATATTTGAAATTTTGTGTAAATGCTCAGCCCAATGTGGAGCGTGCGCTCCTGTTTCATTGTAATAATCTGGTAGGCCAGTCGTTGTTGATTTTGCTGCCGAAACAGTGACGCCAGTTTTTGTTCCTTGCTCCACAGCTAGTCTTGTTCCTGGGAAACAAGGAAAAAAGAGGCTTTGAATATTCTCTCTTCAGCTCATGGTGCTTATAATTATTTAACAACACCGATCGACGAAAAGTAATATATTTTGCGAATGGCCAGCATTAATGGTGTTACTTCGATGGATCCTAATCATCGTCTTTAATATCAGTTAGAACAACACCACCTCTTTCACACACTAAAATGACGAACAAGAATTCTGAAATATTTTCTTTTTTTTTAAATAAAGTTCTTCTCATTGTTTCATCGAAAAGCAACAATGTTTTTTGCTAGGACTAATGCAGAGATAGCTAGCAGTGAAATGGTGAAAAGTCAGGCTAAAAGATGGCACGATAAACAACAGCAACAATTCATATTGTCAAAGAAATAGATTTGTAAGACTTCTGAATGTGTGTTGGTGCCACACCCAGTGCAGGAATTTAATCAATGATGTATTGCTAACTATTGCTTGAATGATGTCATATATCACAAATATTCACTCACTCTTATAATTGCTGAGGTAAGTTAAGAGATGTAAGATGGGTCCATTACTTTTTCTTGTATTTTTATGTGCAGTTGGTATTGTTAAATAGGAACAAGCTGATACAATCTACTGCACAAAATTTCTTTTTCCACAGCATGTTGTTACATCTGTAATGCCTTGCATAGACTAGTACATCATAATAATACATGAATAAAATAAAATAAAATAAATAAATAAATAGATATATAAATGAATGAATAAATAAATAACAAATAGATAAATAAATAAAGAAATAAATGAAAAATCAATCAATCAATCAATCAATCGATCAATCAATCAATCAATAAAAAGATAAATAAATCCAACTTAAAATTTTGCTTGATTTACAATTGTAAACCCACTGACATAAACAGTGATCTAATTACTTGAAGATTCTTTGCCTATGTATACATGTAATGGTTGAAGTATGGGGCCAAAAGTGACAGAGCTTGCACTGGTTTTGCGAGAAAACACAACTGCTTCAAAACACTGGTCTGTCATAAACCTTGTCTCCTGTAGAATATACCCTTCTCCAATTGGAACCTGACTGGCGTCAGAAATATATGGTATAAACTGTCGTTCCAAAGGGCGCGCAAACACGGTAATCAAAGTTCAAGTCTTTAACTGTGAGTCTAACGCTCAAACCATTCAGCCAAATTATTCTATATATTCATGCACAATAGCAAAGACATTTGTTGTAGAAACAGTGAATAATTAACTTCTACAGCTGTAGTGGTGCTTTGCCTGTGCAGACTCTCAGAAGAGACGCTTTTCCCAGAGCCACTGTTCCTCTCTCGGTCATACTAGTTTTTATTCCAAAGGAAAGACTTGGTCAATACGTTTGGAACTAGTTCGACCTGCAGTCCGATAGAGAGTGGGGCTTTCATGCGTACAAAGTATAAAGGAAATGACAAAAGAAAGAAAGATGAAAATTAAAGGCAAAAGATAAATAATGAGAGTAGAAACTGTGTAAGAAGAGAAACAGTGGACGAAGTTGTGGAGGAAGAATAAAAAGAGAAAATAAAAGAAGAGGTCACTGAACAAAAATAGCATGAGTACGCACTAAATAGAAAGATACTTCACAGGGGGGATACTTCATAACCGAAATGGTACACGGAATAAGGTACGGATGCACTTCAGAAAGCAAGGACGTCACGAGACAAGACCGAATGTGAGGACAATTACTGTCTTCAAGGAGAACAAGAAAAATAACAGCAGCAGAAACAACAACAGCAACAACAATAACATGCAAGAAGAAAGACGAGAAGGAGAATAAAAGAAGAGCGCATCAATACTTATTCCGGATACAAATTTAATTAACAATTTTAACTTCATGGAAGCCCCCATGCTACCATTAATTCTACCTACCATTAATAAAGGTTATGTCGACAAAGCAATCGCTGTTTAACTGTGGGTACTTCTTTGTTCCCTCTTCAAAAAGCTCAGCACAGACAGAGATAAAGTCTGTACAGCAGTCGTTGAAGAGGATACATTTCTCATCACAGTAGCACATCTGCTGTGAGCCGTTACTTGTCAGTGCTGACAACGTACTGTTACACTTGTCCCTGCAAAAGACAAACGCCTCTTTGTGTTGTAAGTGTTGACATGGGAACATGAGTTTAAATAACTTCAATACCTTTGAGAAAAACAAACAAACAAATGAAAACAATGGTGATGATAATAAACAGATATAACAACAACAACAGCAGCAACAAAAATAATAATAATAATAATGATATAATAATAATAACAACAATAATAATAATAATAATAATAATAATAATAATAATAATAATAATAATAATAATAATAGTAATAATATAGTTTTGTTCTTCTGCTTCCAGTCGCCATTCACGCTAGAATGTATGACCAGGCCAAAAGAACACAAAGTTATATAACCTATCAAAACAAGATTATCTCTTGTGACAAAATCAACAAGTACGAAAGACACATAACGTATTTTACGGCAATATTATGCATTTCAGCAGTTTCTTTAATCTGGAAGAGCAGTCAAGGAGTACAGTTTTTGCCCTTTGTATAATATGACCAGTCTTTGTATAAAATGACCGGTCCTTGTATAAAATTATAGGGCCTTGTATAAAATGAACGGCAGGTTATATTGGTTGGTTGAACGAGTTTAAAAAATATTGGATTTGAAAAAGCGCATCGTGCTGAATAGCCGATCGCAGATTTATACGTATTGAAAAAAAAAATGGGATGGGGGTGGGGCAGAATCGGTTTTGGTTTGACAAAATTAAAAAGTAAAGATTTTACATTTTCATGAATTGACACTCTCAAATTGAACTATTTCGCTATTTCTATAAGAATTTTTTAGGCTTATATTCGAAGACTTTTGGTTGTCTGAGAGATCCTGTATAGATATCTCAAACTGAGAAAGGAGAAAAATTCATAAGGTTGAGCTGTGGCTGAACTTCTCTATTAATTGACAAATCTACTATTCGTATCTTTTTATTTGGGATATGCATAACATATATATTATTTTAACCATGATAGTTTGTCAGCTTCCGCCTTCCGGACACCGCCTCAGTCATGTTTATTTTCCTTCTCTAATTTTATTTCTAAATACACTTCCGAAACAATAAAGAGTTTTTGTCTTTCTCTTGAAGAAGCATGACGCAGGAGGAGCACAGTCCAAACATTCCACGTCTCATTTCGTTGTTTATGCCCAGATTATATATAGGCCCAGACAGCTCATCAGAGCGGAGGCTGCTGGGTACAAGAACGCCTCTCCCGTTACCGACAAAAACACCAGCATCTTTCAAAGGCTACAGAAACACTGTCCACGTTTACCCAATCCCCGCTTCTCCATTGCTCCTTGCTTGTCATTTTTGGAAGAGACCAAATCCGATCTTGGCACCAACCCCATACAGAAGAAGGCATCCTCCCCCCCCCCCCCCAAAAAAAAAGGAGAAAAAAGGAAAACGTAAAGAGGCCGAAACCACCGTCTGGGTAAAGAAATGAAGACACAGTGAGCCATGGAAGGGCAGATATAACGCAGACTGAACTTGATGTCAGTTCGGAACAGCACAGTTTTATCTTCACCGATCGATCCTGGTCATCACCGATCCGTTTGACTTGTGTCTGGTTTTTGCCGTTCCCAGATTAGAAAGAAGACACTAAAGTCTGGAGCTTGTTGTCACAAGCTGAGCGTTCTGTCTGTGATAATATTATCCCTTAATTAATCGCAACTCACCCGCTGAAATCCAATTTCCTAAGCGGTTACGTGCAACAAATAGCATTGCGTTCCCTTGTAAAAAAAATTAAACAATATTAGGGCGTGCTTAATGTATTGTTTCAAGCAATAATTCTTCTTATTTTAAGCAACTCCCACCCCCACCTCTCAAAAAAGCCCTTATACACAAAAACCCTTTATAGCCTAGATGTACTGTATATGTGATAGTTCACAACGTGTTCAGTCTTGCTTGCTACAAAAACTATGCTTTAGTATAAAGCCGACGAGACAAAGTCCTCTGGG
Organism: Bullina lineata; assembly: GCA_039654405.1. NCBI lineage: Eukaryota > Metazoa > Mollusca > Gastropoda > Bullinidae > Bullina > Bullina lineata. The sequence continues at coordinate 895 of JBDFRD010194267.1, read as the reverse complement.
AAGATGTGCCCAGGGAGACGAGAATGCCTGTCCTTTCTAATTGCAAACAGCCGTTGTGACGTAAGAAAAATTTTCACCAGGAATAACCGTAATTATGGTGATAGCCCTATACAATAGGAGTTGAAACAGATGCTTTTAAACGACACTCAAAGACCAACGCTGATTGCAAAGAGAGGAAGAGGAAGCAGGGGAGGAAAAGACGATAAGGAACTCGAAAGAGGTGAAGGACAAACAGACTAGACGCAAAAGAAGAAACAAATTAAAAAAATAGATTATAGAATATCTCTGAGATCAAAACAAAAGTCTCCAGCGAGAAGATGAAGACAATTTGCATTTATATAAAGTATAATAAAATAGATATTGCCCTACTACCACAAAAGAAAAAGAAGAACGAGAGTACGAAAATAAATTGCCAATTAGCATATGTGCCTGTTATAAAATGAGCGACAGAGATAGAGAGATGGAAAATGGAGAAGGAAAGGAAGGAAAGTAAGGATGAGGCACGCAAGAGAACGATCCAATGACTGTGAGCAGCGCCCGGGGTTGGGGAAGGGGTGGGGGGGAATGAGAGGGGGAAGAATACAGATAGAGGGAGGGGTACAAAGAAATGGAGGAAGATCGAAGAGAGTTTGATACGTAAGAAAAGATTTCCTTTCCCCGTCACATAATGCACGCTTGCATATTTTCGATCCGATATTTCAGGACACAACATAACACAAGACCTCAGGCAAGACGCGGAGAAATGAAGCCTCCACCATCCTCGCTCCTCATTCGCAACGGTCTTCCACTCCTCCATTCCTCCTCAAAAACCCGAAAAAGGCAAGTCTCTCTCTCTCTCTCTCTCTCTCTCTCTCTCTCTCTCTCTCTCTCTCTCTCTCTCTCTCTCTCTCTCTCT
>JBDFRD010194266.1:0-22961 GCA_039654405.1 Bullina lineata | reverse complement strand
TCTCTCTCTCTCTCTCTCTCTCTCTCTCTCTCTCTCTCTCTCTCTCTCTCTCTCTCTCTCTCTCGCTCTCTGTCTTTCTGTCTCCTTTTGTTCATAGTTCTTACTTTTTCAACCTTTTTCACTTGTACAGGGTATGGCAACTTTTTCAAGAATATTCTTGACAGTTCTTTAACAAAGCATAAAAGAAATACTGAATTATGTGTAAAACATCTTTAAAGGTATTCTAAATAGTAAATTTTGGTCCTTGACATTGTTTGCATACCTTTTGTGTATGTAATTTGTCAATGTGTTAATCTTAACATTTTGATTTAATACTTTAAACAGCTTTGAAACAAAGCTTCAAGAACTTTTTCTAAGAATAGGACTAAACGATAATGAAACCATACCTCAAAGAGCTGATTTTAGAAGAAAAAAACACGAAAATTTTGCGCATGAGAAAGTTGCATTTTTTTTTTTTCAAATCTCAATTTGACAATGCTCATTTTAGGAGATAACTGGTTTACTTACTTACTTAGGCTCTCTGCTCCATGTAGAGCCCAGGCTATCAGCATTCATCACCGCACTCACCTCTGGACCGACTTTTGAGCCTTCCAGCTCTACAGCCTTCCTCTTGAACTATGCCTCAGTGTCTCTTCTCCTGCTATTTCTGGGCCTTCCTCTTTTCCTTTTTATAACTTATTTAGTTTGTCATGGTGATAATCATTAGTGAAGAAAATGTTATGAATCAAACTAGCTTCCATTAGATGCTGAACCCTAGACCTTCTCATTCAGTGTTTGTTGCACCACAGCTGTGAAATATTTTGAGATTGTTTTAAAACAATTTAAAAATACCTATAGCCCTCAGGTCCTCTGTTGCAAAGGCCACTGACCAACTTGACGGGTTCGCCGTAAGAAATTAAAGGGAGCAATCAGAAATTAAATTTACGGGCAATTACGGCCAAATTACATCAAGAATATACGCTTTTAAATCTCATTGCCATTGCGTTCATTGTTCTCTGGCATTATCCTTGTACGCAGTAAAATTACTCTTTTGGGTTCTCACTTCACTGCTAGTTCAGCTCGTGGTTTCTCCAAGCCTCAATGGGGTTGGCATGTCTGCCAATGCTGTCCATTTCTTTTTGTCCATGACCGTCTTAGCCTACCTCTTGGTTCCAATTTTCCCTCTATCAATTTTATTATCAGTACGTATGTCTCTGCACCAGGTAGCAGGTTTTGGAACATCCTCTTGTTATGAATATTTCACCTGTTTCGTATTATTTTCATCTGTCTTTCTCAGAGTATTTCCTACCTAGATCTACATCCATCCATGCTGAATTAGTTGGGTTTTTTTTAATACTCATTAAAAGAAGAGAAGAATTTTATTTTTTTGACATATTTTGCAATTCAAAAACGTAATGCTTCGAATAATGAGGATATCACATGACAAATTTTTCTTCTCCGCAGCCCCCATTTTACAAGTTGATATTCTGTAGCTAATGTACAGACAGAATTCATTAAGGCGGGTTCTCTAATTTATTTGCAGAGGCTTCGTGAAATACAAGCGTGCATCTTGCCAGTACAGAGATGCTGGTGATCGTCAAAAAGACTGGAAGGAAATTTACAACCACAAGAAAGTAATGGATGGACTGCGCACACAGGCCGCCAGGTCAGCATTTTGATGCTCGATGTTCGAATATTACAAAAAAATAAAAATAAAATGTAAAAGGGTTAGGAACTAATGAAACGGTTAAAAAAAATGGTGAGGATTTTTTGCAACCTTTAATTTTTTTTTTCAGATGAGAAATGACACATAGAGATCGGAGTAAGAACACTTGGCAGTTCTGCATTTCTCAAATGATGATGAAGATATGAAAACAAAATCAGAAACGCAAATGACTTGAAAAATGAATGTTTAAGTACAAATGGTAACAGCTCCTTGAGCATTTTAATGCTTTTGTTCTTTTGTTCCATGTGATATCGATACAAATCAAATTTCCAATGTTTGTCATCCTTCTAAATTAATGGATAATGGAGTGTAGCTATATTAAAGGTTGGGGACAACATAAGAATACAAACCAAATTTCAAACTTGGGCGCTATACGTTTGTCATCATTATAATTAAATGAAGAATTGAGTCTAGGTGAATGATGATGCTGACAACTGTGAATTTTGAAGAACTGCCATTCAGTTACTCTCTCAAATCTCTCTAAGCCTCCATGACCTTTCCCCTCCGATTTATTTAAAGTCAATTTTTCACCCAATTTCAGAAGCAGTCCCTTAATGATTGAAATTAATATGCTTATCAAAAAAGAATCTAGAAATCTAGCTATAGCATTATCTCATATTTGTTCTCAAAAACATGTTGTTGCTTTCTTCTGATATAAAAAAATAAAATACCGTAAATTTAATCACATCATACAAATGAGTTTGCCTTAGTCATTTTTCATGTGTATTTTAGTTTTGTTTTTATTAAACCATTTGAGTAACGGTATGTTGACTTTTGAGTTGATCTATTTCTTTTTTCCTTGTCATAGGTGCATGGACTGCGGGGTTCCTTTCTGTCAGTCTGACAATGGCTGTCCCCTCAGTAACCTAATTCCTCGATGGAATGACCTCATCTTTAAAGTAAGTAAAAGTAAAGTTCCTTCAAGGCCATTGAAGCCCATGAAACCGAAGCTTATCTTGGTGTCAGTAGGGTGAGGCGGAACGGATGATTTTATTTCATCTCCTAGACAGGACGCTAGTCTGTCGTAGGTTTACTGGCCACCGCGCCACATAATAAAGCAAGTTATTCCATGTTTATCATTACGTCAGAACAGCATTTTCTAGGAGGTGATCTAGTACCGTTTGTTATGCTTAATTCTATTGAAATTGAGATAAACCTTCTTTTCTTTTTGGACCTTATAGCTTCAAAGGAGCTTTACTGTTTTTACATCATTTAGTTATTATGAGATAGTGAAATGTTTACATAGTTTAAAATCTTTCATTGAAATGCCCAAATTGAACTTATATATTCTAATATATTCTATATCTGCAACATACAAACATACCATGTAACACATTAGTGATAGTACTGACATTTGCTTTTAGTTTACTTCAAACTCTTTCAATTAGAATAAATTATAATTTGTGTAATCTGAAACACTTTTTGTTAAAAGTTAAATTGCCTGATAACAGAATTTTAAAAAAAATGATCTCCTTGAAACTTACTTTCTTATCGAATTTGCAGGTCGAGCAATATTATTTCTTGCTTGAGTCTCACTTTCCTTTGTTGTACCTCATTACGCAGAATGAATGGAAGCTAGCTCTGGACAATCTCCTGCAAACTAACAACTTCCCAGAGTTCACAGGTCGGGTGTGCCCTGCTCCCTGTGAGGTAAGTTCAGAGTTTAAAGGTCATGTATGTCCTGCTCTGTGTGAGGTAAGTTCAGAGTTCAAAGGTCATGTGTGTCGTGCTCCATATGAGGTAAATTCAGAGTTCAAAGGTTGTGTGTGCCCTGCTCCATTTGACTGTGAGGTAAGTACAAAGTTCATAAAAGACATCGTGATGCTATAAAGGATCAACAAAAACAGTCCAGAAATTTAAGTATCTTAGAGTAATTATTAACTAAAATGGATCAAGAACTGAAGTTCTTGCTAGAGCTGTGCAAATGATGACAGACCTCTCCGGTTTAAAGATCATGAAGAGATGAGAAGATCTCCATCAAGTGCAAGATCAGACTCATGTATCGTGCATGCTGTGGCATTCTCCATCTTCATGTATGCATACGAGACATGGTCTCTCACAACAGAACAAATTCAGGTACTAGGGATAAAATGCTTTCATTTCACCTTGGGCGTTTGAAACCTTGACGGCATGACATATATATATATGATTATATATGTATATATAATCCTTTTCCTTGTTATTCAGTTGCTTCATCTTAGTCTTCGCCACGTTCTTGTTGAGTCCAATCCTCTGTTCATTTGAACATGCAATAGTGGTTTTGTCCTTTGTATATCCTGGAAATGTGATGCTGTGTCCTTACGACCATTGAGGGTTAAGGGACAAGTGAAGTGAAGTGAAGTGAAGTTTATGTTCAGCTCATGGTAGACCTTTTCATCTTGTTGTGTCTGGAGGTTGTTTTTTTCCTGTTTTTGGTGTACATTTTTTTTCTAGAACGATCCTGCTGAAAGTCTTGCTAGTAATAGACAGCAGCGTAATTCCATCAAATCTCCTTTCCTTGGTAACTTCTGGTCCAGTCTTCCATTGCTCTGGTACTTTTTCTGACTCCCACAAATACTTCAAAAATTTGTTATAGCAGTTATTGTGTGATTTCCAGTGATCTGGTCCTGCTGCTTTTCAATTGTTTAAACTGTGTATTGCCCTCTTCATATATCTTTTATATTTCATAGGCTCCACACTAATTGCTAGATCTTCCTCTGCATTGGTTATTCTTGCTGTGTCTTGGAGGTTCTCGGTTCAGAATATTTTCAAAATGTTCTTTCCATCTGTTCATCATATCTTTTTCACTAGCTATCATTTCACCTTTGGCATTCTTTACTGATATCATTGTTTGTACTGTGCTTTCATGTCTTCTCGTTGAGCAGCAGTTTCTGCTTTTCCTGCTTGGCTTTCATGAAAATTCCTTTTGTCATTTCTTGTCGCTGTCTTGACTGCTTTATCAATGCTGGAGTATTCCTCAATCTGAAGCATCTGTGTTGTTTCTAGAATTTCATTGTGTGATTTCCTTCTATGAATCACGTGATGTCCATTGTTATTTTTGCTTTCTGGCGTAGCTGATGATGTTCTTACTTGATTCAATAAGTTCTTGGTCAAACGAGAAGATTGTTATTTCCTGTTCATCTTGTAGTGCTAGAAATCTATTCTTTAATTCTATTTGAAAGGCCTTTGCTACTTGAGTGCCTTCCCTCTGGGAGAAGCAATAACAAATTATATTGTTATCTATTCACATTATAATCCCATCTGATGTTGTTTTTTTTTTTCAAGCCCTGTGTATTTTTTTTTATGTAGCATTGGTGTCATGACAGAATAAACTTGCTCAAATGGTGTTAGTTTGGGAGTGTCTGATGTTTGTGAATGTAAGGTAAGGATTGGGGTGATGGTGGTGGAGACTGTATGGCCACAATGCCCGATTAGGATGCGCCACTCCCCTGTGATGAGAATTGTTTGTTAGAAGTAAATCACCTGTCTGTCTGGAAACTTCAAACGAAAACAGAATGTAGTATCAATATTGTTTTTCATCTTCCTTCTCCCATTTACATCTGTCGGTGTTTTCCGCTCTCTTTTTTGTCTCCTGTCTCTTTGAATGTGTGTGTGTGGGTATGTGTCTGTATATATTTGTCTGTCTGTCTCTTTCTTTCTCTCTCTCTTTCTCTCTCATCAAACCCTTATTGTCCTTAGTCTTATTTATCACATTTCAAGTCTCTCTATCTCTCTCCAACCTGCACCACATTCCTCAAGCTCTCCATTATTGTTCATCTCCTCTTTGTTGTTGTCATGACACTTGTTTTCATTATAAGCATCCAACCTGAAAACAACCCGACTAAATTCTTCTCGTGAGAATATTATTTAATCACATTGTTTAATTTTCTTTCACACTCAGTAAAAAATAATGAAATTTATTTCAAAGCCGGTTCTACACTAATAGTTGTTTGGTGGTGTGAATGGCTTATATGCTATAACTCATGCATTCCTAAAGGAGCATAAAGTTGTGACCACCGCACGGTTGTGAGCAATTTTCTTCATCTGGGGCCTTATGAAAATCCAGACGCTTTTGCCTCATCCTCTGTGCATCTCCTCCATGTTTTCTTTGGTCTTCAAGCCTTCCTTTTTCTTGGTGGATTCCAGTCCAGTGACTGTCTTGTGATGCTACTTGGAGGCAATCTCCAGCTTTTGACCAATCCAGCCACACATCCTCTTGTGTTTGGTTAGTCTTTTTCCACAGCTTCTCATCTGAGATGTGGTCCAGCCATTAGATATTCAGGGTATAAAGCAGGCATTTGTTGATGAAGGACTGCAGTTTTTTGTTGTTGTGTTTCTAGTGACTGTCCAAGTTTCTGAACAATAAATGAGTGTTCTATGTATAATGTTTGGTAACTGGGATTCATATAATATAAAGGAGTCAAGAAAAGTTAAGGGAAGTTTGAGCATGCAAAAACCATGCAGTATAGCAGTACCCACATAGACTGTGTCTGAAGTTTTGGTAGTTTATCCCCTTCTGTCGATCTGATCCCTTCTTTTCTACATTTCTGTAGTAGTTCGTTGAAGAATGCATTGTAAAATCATATATTTCCACACTTATAGATAATAATAGTTATCAATACTAATCATACACCACAACAGTATAATATTTTCTGTGTTGTTATTATTATTATTAGACCTTATTTTGCATGCTTTCTTAATGAACATTGGACCTACTCAAGTAACAGTTGTCCTGATTATATTATAACTTTTTAAAAAATGTTGAACTTTTTTAAAATAGTGTAAGAGAAATTCAGACTGATATGTTACCAGCAGCTAAGTGAACCACTTCTCCTTTGAATCCACTTTCTCCTCTTCATTTTCAATTTCTCTTGACTTCCTTTTCCCTTTTTTCCCCTCTATGCTATCCAAGCATTTTCATGTAGCTCTCTTTTTTTTCCTAGTTGTATGTGTGTGTATGTGTTGAACCCTTGAAAACAGGAATGTAGATACATTTGGCCCTGTCATGTGACGTCCATCTCATGTGAAGCTCTCTTACTCTGTGTTACCCTTGTTGTGTGTCATTTATTTTTGTATGTTACCCTTGGCAGCTTCTTATATAAGTAAGCTGTAAAAGACAAAAGTAATTTTGAAATGTGTTGCACAATCACTTATTTAATTCTCTGTCTTTCCGCAGGGAGCTTGTGTTCTCGGCATCAACACACCAGCTGTCACTATTAAAAATATAGAGAACTCAATCATAGATCACGCTTTTGAGCAAGGTTGGATGGTTCCCCATGTCCCAGAAGTACGGACGGGCAAAAAAGTGGCTGTTATAGGCAGTGGGCCTTCTGGTCTGGCAGCCGCAGCCCAATTGAACAAGGTAAGGTTTATACAGGGACCGTGTCTTGGGAAAGACACTTTACACCATTTTTTCTCTCCCCACCCAGGTGCAATGTGGGTATGGGCATATTCTTCTGGGAAGTAAACTTACAACAGACAAGCGTCCTGTCTAGGAGATAAAGTAAAAATTATCTGTTCCAGTTCATGTTACAGAAACCAGGATAAGCTCCGGCTCCATGGGCCTCATTAGCCTTGAAGGAAATTTAAGGTTTAGACAAGTAGTCACAAGGTAATAATTATTCCAGAGAAACAATACAAAACAGCACCAACACTCAACAGTTCTGTCTTCTAGGGAGGGTACAGAATAAAAAAAGGCTGAAGTGAAAAAAGAATGCATAGATGAAATGGGAAAGAAAAGAAGACAAAAGAAGGTAAAAGAAAGCGGGGGGAAGGAAAAATGAACGAGTTTCACCAAAATTTTGTCAACCACCAAGACCTATAAAAGGCTGTAAGATGTGAGTTACTTCACGAAGCAAGAAGTAAAATGGGCTTCGCTGACATTTCTCTCACAGATTTTGTCATTTAAGTTAACATGGGTGTGATATTGCATTGTCAAAATTCAGTGAAGAGTTTTGTTGGAAAATAGAAATTGGCCTGTTGATTCAGAAAACTGCAAGCTTGTCTCCTTTTTTTAAAGAAGATCTTGATCAGTTTTCAAGCCTTGAGAAAATAATTGCTTTTCTTTCATGAACAAAAAAAGATCTTTTTCCCCTTCAAAGGAAGAAGCATGAAATCTAATACGATTTAAAGAATTTTTGCCCATTATGAGAAGCCTAGCTGCTTCTCATTTTGACTATCCAAACATATGAATTATAAAAGGAAAAAAGAAGCAAATATTATTGTTCTCATCTGAGGGTTAATGTATAAAATGCTGTGTCCTTTCTAAGGCTTTATTTCTGTGAAACCGTTCACATTATTTCATTAACCTTTATATCATATGAGCTTTGAGGTCTTACAACATGCAATATGTTCCTGTGGAAAAGGAAAGTATGGAAACTGTAAAAAATATTGCATTTTTTTAGATAAAAGGCTTCAATCAGACCTTGGAGAAAAATAAAGAATATAAAAAGATTAAGCTGTCAGTGCCTGTATAGTTAAAAAAAATAAAATTACTGATACATGTTATTAAAAGAGAACAATTGACAAAAAGGAGCGAGTTATCATAAAAAACAAAGAAAATTGTTTTTCTGTGATCACAATAAGATAATTGTCCTCAATGATTGCAAAAAGTTGTCATAGAATTTGTCCTTGTGTTTTTCCCATGGAAATAGTCTTTACAAACAAAGCCTGTGGCATAATGGGTTTGCTTCTCAGACTTTAAAGTGCTGTTTTTGTAGTAATCTATCTACATTCTATCTATTTCTGTGTCTACAAGATGTTTCTTATCTTTCCCAGGCTGGCCATTCTGTGACAGTTTATGAAAGAAATGACAGGATGGGAGGCTTGCTTCAGTATGGAATCCCCACCATGAAACTCAGCAAAGATGTAAATAGTTATTTATCATTGCCAAGTTCAATGTATTATATGGTTTTTGCCATGTACAGACATCAAAGTTACATTACATAAACCTTTGAATGTTGCATAAATCATGGATTTGTTAGCTAAAGATTGTGAGAAATATCAGACTGTGCATTATAGCCTCAAAGTTACGGATTACCACACATGGCAGCTCAGGCAAACAGTTTCAGTGGACACTTAGTTTTTGCGGCTTGAAGCCATAAATCCAAGCGAGCTGAACATCAGTTATCACCGACGGGCGAGTGAACTGATAGTTTATAACCTTGGCACCGTCATTCACCCGAGTCGAAAGTAATCACCGTGTGACTGTACAATACGTAAATTTATGCAATCTTACGTACAGATTTCAGCGTAAATTGTTCTATATAAGCGGACTTTTACAATCTAGTAATTTAGTTCATTCCTTTGTTTGTTGTGTGTGAAGTTTGGAGAAAATTCGTTCGGAAATAGTCCCATTCTATCGTATTTCCTTTGATTGGTATTTTTGCGCTTGAAAGATTCGATCTGCGTTTTTATTGTGCATATCTTTTCTTCTCAACTACAGAATTTATGAAAACTTGTCCTTTCTGAAAAGTCATATATTTGAGAAGATTCTAGAAAAAAATTTTTCAAGCTTTTTATTGCATCTTTTTTATATTGCTGATGCTTTTTTTGGTGAAAATTTGAACACTTGACTTGAATTCTCTGATTGCGTCTGTTTTCCAGTCCTGTTTTTGTCAGGTCTGATATCGCCAAGTAAATTTGAACGAAGGAAGCATGCGCATACTTATGAAATTCATCGGATGCATTTGAATGGTTTGTGAAGAACCTTTGGAAAACGTTCATTGTCAAAGAAACAAAACACTGGCGAATCACAAACCAGATAATACAGAACACATTACAGACAAACACTCATTACATACACAGAGTACAAACAAAACTACTAAATGATCTCTATGCAGAAGCACATTCATTAGTTTCTCATTCCACACCAATCAGTGAAGAAGTCATTGAGAAACTTGAACATGCAATAAAGAAATGCATGCAGACATACAGATACCTATTTCCAAACAGTGTCTTCCCCAAGCAACATTTCCAGGAAAATCACTACATTCCGTGGGGAACAGGGAGAGGAGTCGATTGATTCAACAATTGCTAAGTTAGAAACACATGCAAAGGGCATCAAACATGAGGAAACAACTAAAAAAAATCATGGCAGCCTATCTGCTTTAGTCTAGTTCCAGAAGCTAAAAAGAAAAAGCTTGTTTGATTAAATAAATATCCTGCCTTGTCTTCATGTCTCTTGACCACTACAGTTAAAGAGGCTGTTGTGGCAGCAGCAGAGAGGTAGGCCTACCATTCATTCAGTTTGAATGTTCTGTACCTTCTATTTCTATGTAAAATGAATGTGTATCACGAAGGTGCGCTTTTGTGATGTTTAAACTTAATTAAATCCTATTTTTATTTTTACAACATTATTAAAAGTGCACAGTGGATTTTTTTAATGAAATTTCTTGAATTACTTTTCATCACTGGATATTTCTCAGTTACATCTTAAAATAATAACAGTCCTAATGAGTAAGTTCATGTGTCACAAATACTCATTTGAATATGTAAGATTATAAGATTTAGTTGAATGAGTGTTGCTGTTGCTGCTTTATTCGCTGTGACTTATTTAAAATGCTTCATGTGAACTCCACAGGACTGACGTGGAGGTCTAACAAAGTTGGTTGTCCAGACCACAATTTTCTTGTTCTAATTGACAAAAACCATTGTAATCTACAGTGGAATAAAATGGTTATTAATTTTGTAAATGTGTGCCACTCAGAGAAAAAAGTAATTTTTTTTTCAACTTTTTGCATGTATTGTGTTCTTATTGGAATAGTACAAATATCATGATTTAGTTAACTAATAAACTTATCATTTTCACTTCTTGATAAAGAAGCATATTAATGATTTTTGTTTTAAAACAGCATGTAAATTAGAAAAATCGGTCCCTGATTCAGCTACCTTTTTTCCCCCTCAAGAGAACGTCAGATGAAATTGACATCCGTGTCCTATTGTATTCCACCATATGGGCCTCTCAGAAAACGATGGCTGACCCGCAGTTAGCATGGGGGATAGTCCCGCCCCTTGTTCACTCAAGCGATAACTAAGTGTCCACTGCGGAGTTGTCGTGCACAGAATTGTTTACATAAAAGAAGAATTACAGTGATATATACCAATCCTGCAATGAGAATAGAATCATGAGTGACCCTTCATATAGGCTTACAGAACTTCAGACAATACCAGCATGGATAATACCATCATCACTAATTAAAAAACATGCGCCGAAAAGAAGTTTCATACAAATGTTGGGTAAAATATTTTGACTTCGGTTTAAACGTTTCTTCTTTTAGGTAGTGAAAAGGCGAGTTGATTTGATGGAAGCTGAAGGAATAGAGTTTAAATGTGGCATCGAAGTCGGAAAAGATCTCCCAGCCAAGGAAGTGATTGATGCAAATGATGCAGTTCTTTGTGCATTGGGTGCAACATGGCCAAGAGACCTACCCATCCCTGGTCAGTTTCATCATCCCCTATACAGGCTGCTAGCTTGTCATCTGTTTCACTTTACGCTAATGATAAGCTCCAGCTTTGTGGGCCTCATAGGCCCTTAAGGAACTTGACTTACTCACTCTTTTTTATTGTAAGAAACACTCAAGGTTTGAAAATACACAAGGCCTTTGATGTATTTTGTCAGAATTTCTTTTTATTTTGTTGCTGTAAGCAATATTCATCCAGTGATCTGATGGTAATTTAAAAAGTTGAAGTTTTTCCACCGTCTACTAGACTGTGAGTTGGAATTCAGTAGATTTTAAGGTCAATCCTACCTTGTTATCTGTAGTCTCATTGAATCATTTTAGTCAATCATATTAGTCGACTTTATTAGTCAGCTAATTAGTCAATTAATTAGGTCACTGAACTATATTCTCTACAAGTCAGAATGGTATTCAACTGGTTTTTACCGGCACAAAGCAGAATGAACATGTTGGCTGAACTGGGTTCTTGATATTCATCTCATGAAGTCTCTGTTTTTCCTCTTTTAATGTTCACATTTTTTTTAAAAAAAGAGGGTGGAGAGGGAGAGAGAGGATTGAAAAGATAACTTCTATTTTTCTTTTTTAGTTTTTTGAAATTGTTGAAAACTTCCACATAAAAATGAGAAAAATTGAAACATGTCAGTGGAGAAACAGATCTAGCCATCCCTGTGTTGAGTCGCATGTTATGAAATACTCTAATCATTATCTTCGTCTAGGATTTCTGAACACATTTTAATCCTCCTATAATAGTGAAAATGTGACAGCAATGTGAGGCAGGCCAATGAAGGTCAGGTACAAAAGTACAGTTTGATATAAAATGCCACCAATACAGATTAAGGTCAGATTTGTATAAAATGCCAATTTTCCTTAAAAAGATGGTATAGTTAAAAAGAAGAAAATCTGGTAGAAATTGTTAGAGGAGTAAGTTTGATCATTGGCTTGATTAGTTATGGCTTGAGTAATTTTTCTTCCTCTTTATGTAAATAAGTAAGAAAAGACTAATCTAGCTTACAGAAATTAAAAAATGCAAAAGAAGTGAATGAATGAAATTAAAAAACAACCCCTGCCTCTGATCAATGAAAGTTTGTGATTCTTCTTGCTCTTTTGACTTTACTTTGTAAAACAATAATTGCTGTTTAAAATGATTTGTAACGCGTTTTTTTTTCAAATTGTCTATTTGATTGTTTCATGCAGGTCGTGAATTCAAGGGCATTCATTACGCCATGAACTTCTTAGAATCCTGGCAGAAGCAGCAAATGGGCAACAATAATCCTTTCATCTCTGCTAAAGACAAAGACGTCATCATTGTTGGTGGAGGAGACACTGGCTGTGATTGTATTGCAACTTCACTCAGACATGTGAGTCATGATTGCATTGCTTTATAAAGCCTTGTAGAAACACGGCAATGATGTAGAGAGGTAACTAATTGCCCTCTTCTCACAATTAAAAATTAAAACATGATTGAATAAGTGCCTTTTAACTACCAGACAGCCGGATTAATTAATGATTCAGATTGGGCCAGACATCATTCACCTTAATGACATTACATTACGTGTACATCTTAACTGAAGTGGATCAATGTTTCCATCGTAGGGGTGAAAAAAAGAGTCGCTTTTAAAGCCTCCCAGACGCAATTATAAAGTCTTAAATACCTTTAATGAGATGCTGCTCTATTACAGGGAGCCAAGACAATTACCACCTTTGAGATCCTGCCTGAACCTCCCACCAGCCGCTCTGACAGTAATCCCTGGCCCACATGGCCTCGCATTTTCCGTGTTGACTACGGCCATGAAGAAGTCAAGCTCAAGTGGGGCCGTGATCCTCGTGTATTCAATGTCAAGAGTTTGGTAAGAGCTACATAATTGATAATGGTTTCAAGTAGTAGATATTTTCTGATGTATTTTTCTCACATATTTACTGGAGCTGTCTTTGACTTACGTGACCTACGCCTATTGATTCCTTAAGGAACACTCCCTACAGAGTGCAACCAAGTCATTAGTTGGGGGGCTTATATGACCCTGCGAGCTATGCCTGGTAAGGCCACCTAAGCCAGTCAGGTCAAAGGGTAGAGACCAGACAAATAGCACTCACTGGCCCTCCAGGTTGAGAGTTTGAATTGGGCTAACAACTTGATCCTGTAACAACTAACTTGTTACAGAAACCTCAACAACAGTACTCACTTGAGCTGTAGCCTTTGCCAATTCCTGTTGTCCCTCACAAGTATCCTCATTTGCTAATATCACAAGAACAAATGTCAAAATGCTCTTAACCTTTACCGACACCCACTCGTGGGTCTTTCTTACCCACTGAGTCACATTTCTTCTCTGCGAGTCATTGGGTCTATTTGACCCACTTGTGGTGAATGTGCGGTTTCCAATAAATTTCTTTTTGGAAGTCACTGGGTCAAATTGGCCCCACATGTGTCTGAACGAATGAAGTATGATTGTTTGGGGAAACAATTATTTAAAAAAAAAAACAGTCACAAATACAATAAAATGAATTACAACACAACATGTACTAAATGGATGATAGAAGAATACAAGGAGGCTAATGGTTTAATTTTATTTATTAAAGTTATCAATTTTTTGCTACACGTACGGGTCAGTTAGACCCACGAGTGGCGGAAAAGGTTAAACAAGCTCTTTTTCAAGCTCAAAACAGCAACTTTTACTAGTTGCTGAGGACAGGAATTTTCACTCAAGTTTTTTTTAAAGATTCTGGGCTTTGATGAAGGTCCAGTAAGATAACTGGTGTAAGGAACCATAGTCATTCAGCTTTTAGGTGCACTGTGGCCGAATTCTGTCAGTATGTCCAGGGTTTGAATCCTTATGACAACTATGTGTCCTTGGGAGAGATACGTAATATTATATATATACATATATATACACTTTTTTCTTCCCTCAGTTGACTATTCTGTAAAAATGGTACCTGGCTGTAGGGAAAAAAAGATTTTGTTAGCTTGCCAATGTATTGTGAAAATGTTTACTGTACTAATAGCAGCTCTTGGGTATACTTCTTGTGAAACAGAGGACAAAATACTAGATATAATGTAATGCCATGATATTCATGTTAAGTCCAAGAGTCTGCAGTTGGATGGAGATGAACAATGAATCCCATAGTTATCAGTGTCTTTACATTGAGGTAGATAGAATATATAAGAGTGGCGCAGCGGTAAGTGAATGGGTGGAGAGTTGGACTCCCAATTCAAGGGCCTGGGTTCGACTCCGGGTGACCATGTTATGTCCTTAGGAAAGACAATTTACACCAGTTTTCTTCTACCCATCCAGGTGCAAATTGGGTACTGGCATATTCTGCTAGTAAAGTAAACTTACGACAGACTAGCGTCCTGTCTAGGAGTTGATGTAAAAAAAACATCCTGTTCTGCTTAACGCTACAGAAGCCGGGATAAGCTTTGGCTCCATGGGCCTCAAGGCCTGGAAGGAACTTTACTTTTACTGTCGTTTAGATAGGTCTCATAAAAGAATCTGTCTTTTTCTATCCAATGTCAGTCGGGCATAGTTTTGTATCGCTCTGAAGAGCCTTGTTATGAGTGAACTCTTTGCTGTTTACTACTAAATGACTAAATGGCTAAGCGAGTAAATGGCCAAATGACTAAATGACTAAATGACTGATTACTGAATTACTGACTAAATGACTAAATGATGAAATGGCTAAATAACTAAATGACTAAGTGACTAAATGACTAAATGACTGAATACTAAATGACTAAATGGCTAAATGGCTGAATACTAAAGGACTAGAGTTTTACAATGTAAAATGTAAGTCAATCTGAATTATCTCAAGAAATCCATTCTTTTGTAGGCCAGGCCTACTTCTTTTTATTACTCATTCTACTTCTTCTTTATTCTTCCGCTGCTAACTTATAGGAAGTCTTGATTCCAAGTGTTTTTCAATCCTCAATACCGGACTGACTGTTTCATATGTGTAGCCACATGTATGTCATTACTTACACTTCTCTTATATTTTTTCTATGTTCACCCCAGTGCTTTGAGAGTGATGGAAATGGTAACGTGAGTGGTGTAAAAACGGTGCTGGTGGAGTGGACGAAGGACGACACTGGACGATGGAATATGAAAGATGTTCCTGGTAGGTTGTACATAATAACAGACATACATGCCAATTTTACGCGTTCGCAGTAAGAAATTACGGGGAGCCGTCAGAAATGACGGTTTACAGGCAATTACAGCCAAATTATGACAAGGATATATTATGCTTTTAAATCTCATTGTCGTTGCATTCTTTCTTCTCTGGTGTTATCCTTGTACACCGTGAAATTACTCTTTTAGGTCCTCATTTTACTGCGAGTTCAGCTCGTGATTACTCTAAGCCTCAAATGGGGTTGGCATGTCTACATTAGAGCATGTTGTGAAAAAGCAAAATAAGGAACTATTTTGTCAAAGCGAAAAATGAAGAAAAACACAAGTAAATATATAATGTTAATATCTTGCTAGGAACAAATAGTATAATTTGAAAATTTGAAGCACTGTTTGAAGCAATTAGAAAGAGAAAAAAAAATAGTGTACTTTCAACCTTACTGTCTCAAATCTTCAGCCATTTACATCTAATGACAAGATTTCTGTGCTATCACAAATCTATCGTCCTCATTTCATTACTCATTACTACCTCTAGGATCCGAGAAAACCTACAAGTGTGACTTGGTGCTACTGGCTATGGGTTTTCTTGGCCCAGAGAGGAAAATTGTGGATGAACTTTCAGTTGATCTTGATCCTCGGGGAAACTTGGAAACTCCAAAGGGAAAATTTTCTACGAGCATTCCTCGTCTGTATGCTGCTGGCGGTAAGAAATAATTAGCTATGTTTGGGATGCAAGTGGGCTGAAGACCTTCATTCAAGTCAAACCTAGTTAATATGCTGTTTTGTTCCGATTTTATTAAAAAAAAAAAGACCTTATTCAGAAATGGAATATTTCAGTCATAGATGTTGTTCAAGAATTCTCTAGGATACAATACAAGACAATACTGAAGGTTGTAGGATGGTGGCTTGGGGGCAGCTGTGGAATTCAAGTTCAAGGGCTCTGGGTTCAAACCCTAATAACGACCACGTTGTGTCCTTGGAAACATATTTTGCACCATTTTTCCTCTCCCTTCCCAGGCAAATAGGATATTGGGAGGTATACCTATGACAGATTAGTGCCCTGTTAATGAAATGATCTGAAAACCAGTTGTCCTGCTTCATTCGACTGAATCTGGGATAAGCTCCAGCTGAATTGGCCGTATAGGACTTGAAGAAATTTTTCTTGCAAGATTTTGTGGGAGAAATAGTAACTCTATAATTTTTTTAATGTACAGCATAATGGAATCGAGTTTGTGTGGGTTTTTTCTTCCCACTTCCATGAAACTGTCAAGCTTTAATGAATTTAAAGGAGCGTCAAGGATATGATAAATCATGCCAGCGCTCAAGGTGGTAAGAGAAGTGAAAAGAAATGATTTGCCTTTTTCTCAAATATTTACTTGAAGCTGTAGCCTTTTCAGTTACTTGTTGGGTCTCTCAAGCATTCCCATTTGCCAAATGAAAAAAAAGAAAGAAATTTTATGATATGTGTAGTCTTTTAAAAAGTTCTTATCTCTTATTATCCCGTGCTTAGTATCCCAGAGCATTCTTGCTCTGAGTTTAATTCTTTTAATTAATAGTCTGGGAAGCATGGGTTTTATAAAACATGTAAGATCTCATTAATACGTTCTTTTTCTTTATTCAGACTGTCGCCGTGGTCAGTCTCTTGTGGTGTGGGCAATATCAGAGGGCCGGCAAGCTGCTCGGCAGATCGATGCTGACCTGATGGGCCATTCCAATCTGGCAGGACCTGGTGGCATTGTAACCTCAGACTGAAACTGTCCCTGCAGTTTGGATTAGTTTTGTCCACAAGTAACCTGTGATCATCTTGTGCGTCATTTTATTAGATAAATTGCTTTAGTCTAACTGAAAGCTATCAATCTCTCTGCCCTTGGATGCAGTAATATTGCAGCAATACTAATTCTAAGCCTCAAAACATGGTTTTGTGTGTGTGTGTGTGTATGTGTGTGTGTGTGTGTTAGTGTGTGTGTGTGTGTGTGTGTGTCTGTGTGTGTGTGTGTGAAAAGTTAAGTTTTGAAGAAGGGCTTTCTTTTTAAGTTGTCTTGCCCCCTTTTTTTAATCTTTCTTTGAAAGGTGTGTACTTGGTCAAAATTTTCTCCAGAAAACTTGTATCAGCATTAACTGGTTGAAATGTACACTAGAGTTTTGGGCCACTTCTCAATCTTACTTTCCTCTACAAAATAGATTTGACTCCACTCCTTTCAGTTGTAAATAACCACGAGACTTGAAATCTTGTATCAACTTGTGCTCACTTTTAATTTATACCCTAATCCTCATCTGTGTCTGCCTGCTTTTAAACCTCACATACACTGTTGTTTGAATTAGACTTTCGTCTTTTCATTATGCTCAAACAGTTATATTCAGTTAACCTGAATTCTCTGTCTTTGTCATATATCAAGAACTTCATCAATGTATTGCTGACACATTAAATCAGGCAATCTGATTTTTTAAAACATATTTTTGAAAGAAAAACCCCCCACGGAGATGTCACTTTGTATTTATTGTAAATCTGATATTCTGGTTGAAGGTCAAAATTATTTCAGCATAAAAGAGAAGACGTCCGTAATAATTCAGAATAAGCATTCTGGAGACCAAAGCCTGTTATTTGTATAATCACTAAAACTTTAATGGCAACAGTGAAACGGGTATTCATGATTTGAAGATCTTGTGATGATTGCTGTGTTTGGGTTGAGCATTTGATAATTTTTTTATGTTGCTATTCATTCATGTTTGGGGTGTGAGTTTGTTTCACTTTTCTTTGTTGTAGCGTTCATAGTCTTAGCTCTTTTATATATTTGTGTGTAATGTAATAATTGGCCTACATGATTTGTCCTCTATATTCAAGTGCAAATACTGTTACCGAATAGATACAGTATGTAAAATTCATTCGAGACTTTGAAGTTATATTTTTCAGCATGAGTTGCTGTATTACAAGTTTTGACAAAGACTCAAGTGCACTCTTCTTGCATTATTTAATTATGAGTTAACCTAAAACTTTTGAAAATGGCAAAAAAAAGTACCAAGTTGTTTAACCTTTTCCTGACTACGCATGCAATACTGACATGGTCCGATTATACAACTTCCAGCTGGCCCGCTCAACTTAGCAGGAAGTGAAATACAACCAGTCAAGACACACCATGCAAGTTTCAGTATCTGCACTTTTGTATTTAATGATACTACTAAGAGAAAATTCTAGTTTGACTTGAAATTTCATGATAATTATATTTTTTCTATTTGTTTTGTTATGTAAATGCACATGATTGGTGTTTTTATATTTTTAAAATAATTTTTGTCTCAAATCAGTTAGTTCTAGGTACATAGAGCTAGCTCTGACTCACCCTTTCCTTGTAGAAGTGAAGAGGAGATTAGTGATTCTAAATGTTCAGAGGATGAAGATCTAGATCTAAATGCAGATGTATACAACAATGAGACGGATGTGGATATAATATATTATAGATCTAGAGAATGCGAATGATGACTCAGACAAAGATCCAAATGTAGGTCGAGATGAGAATGCAAAGTTGGTGAACCATGAATGTGAAGTGCCTGTCTAGCTTTCTTTTTTGTTTTCTTATAAAGCCTACATTTTTCAGGCTTTCATACATCCCATAATTTATTTTATGTTTGTGATGATAGTATTATTTAGTGCATAGAATATCCTTTATAATATACCAATGTTATGTCTGTAAATGAAATAGTAAATTTTGAATGAATTTTTGAAAACAACCCACAGTTGTGGGTCTGCAGGGAATATCAGTTGAAGAATAATGCATCTGTGGAGAATAAATGAGGTGTGGCAAGTGAAAAGGTTAAAGGACATTTTAACATGGTTTTATTCAATGTTGAATGTGAGGAGTTAATAATTTTAGCACTGAATAATATAAGAATTATTCAAGAATATTTATTTATACATGTGTACATGTATACATAATATTTATTTCAATCCAGAATTTATAATTTGATACTGGAGCTGCAGTAATTCTGACAGTAATTTAGTCGAAACAATAATATAATTAATTCTGTACATTTTACAATAGTGGGCCTACAACTGTTGTATATTCGGCTGTACATTTTGTGTTGAAATGATGTCTTTCTGAAGTCTTTTTTTCTTTCCTAGTTGTAAGAAAGCATTAAATAGACTATTTATTTTTTCGCACTTGGAGCACTTGTTCAAGCACCTTGATATGAAATTCTTGCTACATAAATGATGTATGAAGCTTTTGTTGCACATAGTATATCAATGCTTAAAGGCTATAGAAATCTATATCTAATTAAATCAAAACTTAAAGGCTCAGAAATCTAATTAAATTTCAGGTAAGTTGATTTGAGTCACAATGGGACACAATTTGTAGAAGAAGTGTGACATTTTTAAGCACAGCTTTTCACTTTCTTTATTGAGAAGGAGAGGATAAAAGCACTATTCAGCTTTGCAGGTGAAAATTAGTAGGTTACATGTTACGGGTTAGATAAATTTCTTTTTTTTTTATTCGATTGTGACAATAGGGTTAAGTCTACTATTCTCAAGAATTTATTGTTGTTTAAGCAAAACC
The DNA here is from genome assembly GCA_039654405.1 of Bullina lineata. Lineage (NCBI taxonomy): Eukaryota > Metazoa > Mollusca > Gastropoda > Bullinidae > Bullina > Bullina lineata. Next base: position 3,157 of record JBDFRD010194266.1, on the reverse strand, counting down.
AGATATAGATTTTACTTGTGACAGAAATGTCTGAAAGAATACATACTCCATCTTTTTCAATTTTACCTTCGTGGGTTATGGACGAACATTGAAAAAAAACATTTCAACAATGTTTTGTTTATGAGATAAGCCAATCTCATTTGTAAGTTGGTGGAAATAAAACAATTGATGCATGTCTTAAATGTTTTAGCTGCACCTTTTTGGGAGTCAATAAATCCCAATAGTTCTTGTTTAACCAAGTTTGCCTCAATGGGAACAGAAGGATTACTGTTGAGAAAAATAATAGAAGTTTCAGTTAAGATGAAAAAATATTAATACATGTATTGTATTATTGACGGTACAATTACTTGTGAAATTATTGACATGCAGCTTTCCTGAGAAAGAGGTACTACTGAATCATAGCATTATTTGATAAGCTGCATTTCGTGGATTTTGAAGTACTCTGTTTACTCTAAAGTTGATAGATCAGCCATGAGAGATGCTGCCTAAAGAGGAGCTAGAAACCAGCTTAACAAAAAGTTTGTCTCTGCTGTAAAGACCATCAAATGCGACGAAAAGAGATACATGTATAACATATAAATGAGTTTGTGACTTCCAAACAATTCCTTCTGTCTCTGTAATTCTCCTCTATTGGTATATAAGAAATGATCTCTTTAGCCTCATTTGTTTCTTCTTTCCCATTGTAAAAAAAAAAGGTTGCTGGAAAAGTAGACCGCAGCAGAAATACAAATCTTCAGTTTTACTTTTTCTGTGGTCACTTTGTATTACTCAGAGATATTATGCAAGTGAAGGGAGTGAAGTCTAGGGTTTGATTTCCCCCTGATTAATTGATTGGATTTTCTGTGAACTTGCTCATGTTGTCGTACCTTAGGAAGTTTGAATATAAGTGGGGTTATTCATACGAGGTGGAAGAACTTTTGGCTACAGAAAAATAGAAACGTTTTTGAAGTGAACATTTAAACAAAAAATCCAACTTTTCCAATTCTTCTCTGAAAGGTGATTTTGGATTGACGCTGTGATATTAATTTACAATTCTCAAGACTGTCTTGAAAAATACTGCATGAAATGTGCAGTGTCTTGGTATGTGCACAAACAACTGTCACAACTGTGATATGGATTTCTGAATGCCCCCTGTGGATAGCCCTCTTCAGCTCATGTGTATGAGAAGATGAGTACAAAAGAAAACAGCGACATCTGGACAGCTGAACGGGGAATAGGTTAATCTCCAACTTCCCTACAAAGAATAGTATTGACATTGCGTGTTGCAACACGTTTTTTTTTTTTATTCAGGCACAGAGATGCTCAATTATTTCAGTGAATTGATTGTGTCTAAAAAGTGCTGAGTTTGAGTTTCATTAGCGACAGTGATGAGTGAAAAGTTATATGGAATAAAAATCAGTTATGCAACAAACATATGATGAGGAATCTGAACAAAAAACGTATGGAACAAAACTCAATTGTGCAACAAACATAATATGTCGAGGAAACTGAACAAAAAAAAGTTATGGTTTAAAAATCAATTGTTCAACAAACATAATATGTGTAGGAAACTGAACAAAAAAAAATTATGGAATAAAAATCAATTGTGCAACAAACATAATATGTTGAGAAACTGAACAAAAACTTGTCTAACAGGTCATATCTTATTGTCACAGCTCCGCAGTATATTATTGGAATAAATTCCAGCGTTTTGAGCCGCACAACTTTCAAGGTTTTTCCTTTTCTTTTTTTCTTTTTGTATTTGACATAGATAGATAGATTTTGAAGGCAAAGTGACATTGGTATGACGGACATATTACAATGATGAAGATTCTCACAACAAGATTATTGGCTTCATCATCAAATACATGTATAGCAAGATTTTCAGACGAATGAATTTTACATCTTAAGTGAAAATGCTTATATATGTACATAACATGAACATCAATATTCTTTGTTAATATATTTTAACTTAGTTAATGTATACAGAGCATAATATTAAAGCGTTTCTGTCTTTTTGTTGTGCCTATAGCCTGTTCCAACTATTCAATAAAAATTGAAGAAAAAACGGAAAGTTCTCATTTGTGTTGTTTTGCCTATTATTTTATTATGTCGCTTGTCCTTTCAGTTTATAGGGAATTCTGTGATATCAGGGTTGGTTAATTATTGGTAGCAAGCCTAAACTTGTTCCATGAAGTGGTTCAGAACTCGCAGTTAAAGTTCCTTTAAGACCAATGAGGTCCATAGAGCCGGAGCTTACCCCAGTTTCGATAGCGTGATGCGGAACATTTGGTTTTCACTTCATATCCTAGACAGGACGCTAGTCTGTCGTAGGTATACTTCCCCAGTAGAATAATTTTATGCTGGTACCCAATTTGCACCTGGGTGGGGAGAGGATAAATGGTGTAAAGTGTCTTCCCATGAACACAACATGGTCACCTCCTGGATTCAAATCCTGGACCCTTGGATTAGGAGTCCAACGCTCTAACCATTCGGCCACCGCGTCACCCAGGTCTCGTAGTTGCCCAATTTTTATCGTTAAAATGAAAAGGAACAAGGAAAACAGTTTGCTTCTTCCTGGTGTTGTCTCTGAAATCATGTCAAAACGTTTGTAAAATATTATCTTATACACATAAGAGTACTCTCTCTCACCCTGTCTGTCTGTCTGTCTGTCTGTCTCTCTCTCTCTCTCTCTCTCTCTCTCTCTCTCTCTCTCTTTCTCTCTTTCTGTCCTCCCCTCTTTCTTTCCTTCATACTTTTATCTATTTCTGCCTCCCCCTGTCCCTCTTCTGCTCTCTCCCTTAGTCTCTTTTCCTCTATATCTTTGTCTTTCTCTGCTCTCTCCCTTTGTCTCTTTTTCTCTATATCTTTGTCTTTCTCTGCTCTCTCCCTTTGTCTCTTTTTCTCTATATATTTGTCTTTCTCTGCTCTCTCCCTTTGTCTCTTTTTCTCTGTATCTCTGTCTTTCTCCGCAATCTCCCTTCCTCTCATTCTCTTCACCGACTCGTTTTCTACTACCCATTCCCTGTTATTTCCTCGTCCCGCTTTTTTTCGCTCTTCATTCTCTCACTCCTCTCTCTCCGTCTGCTTGTCCAACGTCATTCTCTTTCTCTCTCTCTCTCTCTCTCTCTCTCTCTCTCTCTCTCTCTCTCTCTCTCTCTCTCTCTCTTTCTCTCTC
>JBDFRD010194156.1:0-11800 GCA_039654405.1 Bullina lineata | reverse complement strand
TTAAAAGTATCTGCGATGCGTCGTAAATACTCAAAAGTTACCGCGTTCGTTACGGCAAATCTCTTTGCATACCAGCAATGATTTCAAGAAGATAATCTCGTTATAACCGAGGTTGGAAGATTTTGGCACTCGTTCTATCCGAGATACAACAGCAAACAGAGAAGAAAAAAATGGGACTTTTCATATTGCTCGTTGAATGCAAGTTCTTGTTGGATCCCAGCTCTTTGTATCGGAGGTTCTCTGTACTTACCTAGGCTCGGGGGGCCCCCGTCCAGTGAGAGCTGCCACTGCAGTGAGGAGACCCATGGGGTTCACCAGGTTCCACAGTTCATTCACATCCTTCCCCACCAGCTGAGTGACCACAAAATCTCGCACAAATGCCTCAGTGCGCTCTTTGCCCTGTCCAAGGGAGGAAAATGTTTGTAGCATGGACACTGAGAGATAACACTATAGTTGAATGCTTATATGAAGTATGGATAGGATTGGGTGAGACTTGGAATATCATAATTACTGAATTCAAATTGCAGCATGTTACAATGTTCTCAATAAATAAAATAACAGTGGACGGACATGCTGTGTGCATGATTAGGGGATGTGGCAAATGAGTTAAAACATAATACAACAGGCTAGTCGTTTCAATTCAATACAATGTACAATTTACAATTAGCAAAAACTGATAAAGACATCATAGGAAATGCTTTTAAAGCTTTTAGCATACCTGGTCTTCAGTTAGAGCTCCAACTACAGCCTTGAAGGTATGGCTTAGAGTGGTTTGTTCAACTGGGAAATCCTGAGTAGAAAATAGGAAATGAAAAAAAAATGCAGAAAATACAAAAAAACCTTCAGCCACACTCCTGCCCCCCCCCCAAAAAAATAAAAAAGGAAAGAAAAGAAAAGATTCAGCCCGGTCTTCATCCACCCATCTAGGACTACTTCATGACAGCTGTTCAAATGTTCATGAGTTCCCCTGTTGTAGTGAGATTGTGACTGTTACTGTAACAACGACAATTCGATATAGTGAGTTTGCGCTCCCTAATTTATCATTACATGTATAAATTTTATGAAGTCACAAAGAGCAACAAAGAATTTGCTTCTCTCTGTAAGCACAAACAACCATAGTAAAAAGTAAAGTTCTTTCATGGCCTCATACTTCCCCAGCAGACCATAAAGCTTTGATGCTAAATGAAATTCACTTGTTTCTAAAAGTAAAAGGATGCTTAAATTTTACAATGCCTTTACCCTTACGTTTTTATTTTTATGTAGGCCTACTGGTTGACTTTTCACTATTAATCTTTAATGAGATGATCTGTCGGTATTATTAATTATGAATACCCCGTACCACTGTTTAGGAATAAGAAGAAATATAAGAAGATGAGAAGACATTTTTTTTAACCCTTTAACTGCCAAATTCACTGAACAACGAAAAGCAATGCCAACATTAAATTATGGTATTACTTCGCTGGATCCTCATTTCAGACTTTAATATTAATCAACATACTTTACACCTTTTTCCACACTAAATGAACAAAAAGAAGTTTAAAATATTTTTTTAAATCAAGCTCTCGTCACTATGTAATGTTAAAAAAAAAAAACACCTAGATTTTTGTTCGGATTCAGTGACAAATAACTCGCAGTTTAAGGGTTAAACCCATGAAAAAAAGCAAAACATGACCCACCTGAGATAGGATGAGTTCTTCACAGCCGAGATTTCTAGCCAGGTGTGACAACATCTCGTCAGTGGTCAGGTAATCATGGATGTCACTGCAGGCACAAACAGAAACAACTGCTTTCAATTCACTCAATTTATCTTCTCCATGAAAGAGATGAGCTTGACATTGTTCACTAAAAAGAGTAGTGTCTGAAAGGCATTGCTCATTTTTCAATCATGAAATATACTGCAGTCTTTTGTAACATACAATTAACCCTTTCATCCTAATTTCCAACTTTACAAGCTCATGTAATTAACATAACCCATCTCTTTAGTGAAATATTCTTTCTTATTCAAGTTCTTCTCACCATTTCATTGAAAAAAAAATGATGCCAGAATTTAGCTACAGATAGCTGGCAGTGAAAGGGTTAATAAATAATGTAAGATTCAATAATAATATAATTATAATGCATTTAAAATACAAATCATCAAATTTGCCATGAAACTGTAGAAAGAGACACTGGCTGTAGTGTTTGTTATTGCAATATGGTTCTTCAGAGTAATCATGTAGTGGTTTAAAAAAATAAACAAATGTGAAAAGTCGCATAAAACACGGTGCTGCTGGTGGAATTTCTTTTCCTATGTAAAGACTCCAATGGTCAACATTGAATACAAAGGCACTATAATGAAGGCCTAATGCAGCACACGGCTTTACATACTTTGTTACACAGTAGGCCTACTAGATCTAGATTTAACACTACCAGACATGACAACCCCATTGGAGACTTGGAGTAATCACGAGCTGAACTCACAATAAAATGAGGACCAAAACAGTAATTTTACCACGTACAAGATAATGCCAGAGAACGAAGAACGCAACAGCAATAAGATTTAAAATATCCTGGCCATAATTTCTGACGGCTCCCCTGTAAAGTTGGCATGTCTGCACCACACACTTTGGGCTACAAATCCAACATTCCTAAAGATCCAATTAAAAAAAATAGTAAAATAAGGAACACACTGTAGATGTGGGGGAAAGTAGATAGGGATTTGACAGACAAAATCTAAGGAAGGGAAACTGGTTTTTGTTTGTTTTTTTTTTGGGTGGGGGATCAAGGGAAGTAACAAGCTATTTTTTTTTTTACTTTCTTGGAATTCAGTTACGCCCCTTTCTGTAATTCAAAGTTTTGGTTCATTCCCAAGCACTTCGAATAATGAGGTTTCCACTGTACTGAATTTCAGTATCCACACCAAAAATAAATTACATGTGGTATCCTTTTTACACATCAATTATATTGCATTCACACAAGTGACTCATTGAAAAGTTTGTTCATTAGTTTTACTTACCTGATGCATTCCTCGAACATGTAGGGATAAACATTTCTCAGGTAAACACGGATGTAGTTACTCATCACTTCCCAACCTACATGAAAAATAAAAATAATGACCAACAAAAGAATTGTTCTTACCAAATACAAAGAGAAATAAAGTGAAAGAAAGGGTTGAAGTTGAGTGCTATAGCAGCACATTCATTGTGGCTTCCGACGTCTTCTGCTATATTTATTGTCCTTTTTCCGTTGACCTTGCCCTCTAAGATTGTCTTTTGAATGGAATTGTGACGTCTAATGTGGCCATAATATTTGAGTCAACGTTTCTTTATTAATGTTTGCAGGTTCATATCTTTGAGGCCAACTTTTGCGTTAGACATTTTTTTCAGTCCAAGAAACAGGTGCTGTTCTGTATACCCACAATTCACATGAATTTATTTTTAAATTCTTTCCATCGCAGCAGTTAAAGACCAAGTTTTTTATGCATACGTCATAGTAGACCAGATGTAGCATTTTACAAGTTTTATCTCAGAATTATAATGGACTAACAAAGATGCTGTGCTGATCTATCAACATTTATGATTGAAAAAAAGAACAAACCTTTTTCAGCCAGACCGCTGTTATCTTCCAGATTCAGTGGCACAGTTTCCAGGTCAATGCCTAGCTCCTCGCGTCTTTTTCGTTCTTCCTCTATATATGAACTGGACAATAATACAAATGAATCAGTTTATAACTGGGTAAAACACACTTACTTCAAGTTTTTTCTTATAATAACTTGCATTCATTGCGGCCTTATGTTCCTTAAGGAATCAAGAGGCATAAGTCAGGTCATACTTAGAGTGTTTTGAGTATCAGTGGCATAAATATGCTGAGAATTCAATTCATGGTAAAGAGAAGCAAAATATTCCAAAAGGTTCGAGTTGAATCAAGAGACTGGTCATTGATCACACTCTTCTGACTGAAACAATCAGCTTGTTACATTCTTCGAAGAAGTTTCATGATAGTCTGTCTTGGACCTGCCCCTGACATACATAATAATATAGGAACATCATTCCAATCCTTAAATAGATCTCCATCTGTTTCCAGTTTCCATACATTGTCACTGAAAATGTTTATTGTGCAAATCTTTCACAAAAACAATTGAATTGCCTCATTGGGGAGAAGAGATATAGATCCTAAACGCTAAGAACAAAAACATTGGTTAATTGATGGCGCTTTTGCTCAGTTAAAACATGAGTGCAGAGAGATTGTTTGTACTTAAGACGATAATCTCCAAGTAAATCCTGGATTCAAAAATAAAATAAAATTACATGTGTCCATACACACAAACTCACCCAGATGTCTTTTAAAAGGCTTTCAGAATATTTTATCTTTTATTCCAAGACTTAACATCAACAACATAAAGTAAAGAATAAACAAAACAAAAAAAACTCAGACTTAGGTTATATTATTAAATACTCAGACTTAGGTTACATTACCTGTCTATAAAAGCTTGACGGATAGTAGCATCATTAAAGTCTTCTCCTAGACGCTTTCCAAAAGCATAGATTTCACAATCATAGTTCCTGAAGAGATACAAGAACACACACAAAAAAATGACATTATAGAGCTTATATAATATAATAACTAAACAAGATTTGGGATCAAATTGAGCTACTTAATGTTCACTAACATTTTAAAGTTAAAAATGCAACTTGTAATTTGTAATTCTCTCTTATAATACCTATAATTATATCACTGATAAATCTTCCCAATCAATCTGTCTCTCTCATATATATACATGTAGGCCTATATATAATGAATAATAGTGTGGAATTATGAGAATAAAACGTGCATTAGTTAAAAATATACTCAAACAGAGAATGGATTATAATTTGAACAAACAATCTGCAGAAACAAAAGAATAGAGAATTTGAACAATCTGCTGAGACAAAGAATGGAGAATTTGAACAATCTGCTGAAGCAAAAAATGGAGAATTTGAACAATCAACAGAAATAATAAAATGAAATAGTTACCAATTTATCCATTCAGAACGCCTGCGCTCTTTCTCTGGACCAATTTCAAGACGCTTTCGGTACATCTCTTTCAAAAAAGGCTTCAAGTCTCTTTTGTAGTTTCTTTTCTGTACTGTAAAAAGAAGGCAAAAAAATACCCAAAGTGACAAAAGTAAAACGTTGAATTAAAACGGAAAAAAAAAACATCAGCAGTGCTATTCCCTGAGTTCCGCTGCTACATATTGATATAGATTACCTCGTTTGTGTCAGTTGTTCAATTCAGAGAAATTGTTAGTAATTCAATAATCATGGCTTGGATTAGCAGATACTATGAAGCAAGAACTCTGATTGGTAGGCGGACTTTGGTTGGTTGGTTGCTTTGTTTAACGTCGGTTTTCCAGTCCAGGATGCTTGCAGGTCTGATATCGGCGACGGAGTGTCTGCACTCAGTTTGTGGATATATTATCGGGATCAATCCTCGGTGTTTACTTGACTGTGAAGTGTGTTGTGTTCGTGTTCAAGCTTCCCGTGTTGGCGACATTCTCCGGCTGGGTATTTTAGAGGGTCCATGTGTCGTCCACATCTACCTCTCTTAACCAGTGTGGGATGCTGAGTTGTTTGTGTCGTCTGGTCATATTTGATGTGTATTGCAGCCGTCAAGCTGGTTTTCACTCCAAAGCTCTGGGGAGGAGACCCAGGGTCGACAGCAGTTGGGAGAAAAAAAGAAGTAGATAACGATCATAACCTTTGCTATGTTGGGTAGGATCCCAGTCGCTAGATCTAGAATCTAGTAAGTTGTTGATAGTGCAGTGAATAGAAGCCGGTTTGAGAGAGGGAAAGGAAGGGCTGTTTACCAAAGGACCGAGCAGAGTTTGTCAACTTGTTTCCCTGGGGTGATGGTGGATTTGGAGGTACAAGGTGAGCTTGTTACAGAATCTAGATTCTGATACTTTTTTTTATTTTTCTATTGCTTTCAAAGCTCTGACTCTGAATCTAAAATTTTTGTGTCCAACACAGAGTTGAAACAGATACATAATAAATTATACATTTCATATTAAATACCATAAAAATGGGTACTAAAAATGAATGACAACCAGGACAAAGGACATCAACACCCTCAGTCAGTAATCAATCAGTCCTGCAAACGACCCTATTCACTGTAAGATCCCTTCAGCCTGGAGACAGAAGCTCAGCAGGGTCTAGATCTAGATTCTATATGTATTCTAAAGTGCCAAAAAAAACAACAAGAAAAGACATAATTCATGCTGGACTGCACATCAAAAACCTCATACATTACCATGAATAGGTGCCACGGCACATCCTTTCATTGTTTGTAAAGTACATCTTGCTTGAAAGCAAGTGCGAAGGAAGGACGCTGCCATTTTGTTGTCGGACGGTGTTGCTTTAAAGCTGATAAGCCAAATACATTTCAGATCTAGATTCTCTCTATTACTTTTATCATTCTTCAAAAACACATTTTAAATACTTTATAAAAACTTTAATACATAAAAATGTTAGAAAAATATTGATTTCAAAGATACAATTGATATTAAATTCAACAAAAACGGTGGAATAATTTGAAATTGCTCTAGGATATAATTTCATGGATTCAAAAGTAAAGCTAACCGCACAAAGTTCGTTCACTCTTCCAAACTCAATGGAGGGGGTTTCAAAACACCAGAAATTTGCAAACATTTAATGTGTCACTTTTGTACCTTCGTTCGGATAAAAACAACTTAGTCTGAATTAGTGAAGGTATGGCGACAGGAAATGATGATTCTCCACAGCCAGGTCGCTTTGAAAGAGCCATTCCATTGCGAGAATCGAAAGGTCCTATCGGTAAGAAGAGATGTTAGTGTTAGTGTAGTCTCAAGAGTAGGCCTAGCTTACTCCTACAGTACAGACGCCTACAGTAGGCCTAGCGATTCTGTAGTTTTTACTGAACTTAATATAGATCTAGATAAAGTTTAGACTCTTTAAATCATCTATTGGAAAAAAGGGAAAGAAAATCTAGATCTCCTAGACTACTTCAGATGTTCCGCAGTGTTGTGTTTAGTAGTTTAATGTCAGTTTTCCATTCCATCCGAGTCGAGTCTTGAGTCTGATACTGATCATCATCAGAGTAGAGCCACATTATTATAAAAAAAATGTAGATTATATCCAGAAATTTAAAAAAATAGATATTTAGATTTCTTTTGATGCTACTAAGGCTGAGTGTTTAAACGGCTAGGCCTATGTAAAAAGCCAAGCATCAAATTTATTTAAAGCATCCAACTAGATTCTATTATAGATCCAACTCTTTACACTTTTCTATATTATAGAAAATAGATGTTACTGTTACACTGTAAAGTTTACTTACTTATATAAAATAACTGTCTGTCATTTCTCTCTCTCACTCACTACTCTCTGCCTCTGCATCTCTTTCTTTGTCTCATTTTTTTTTAAAGTAGATGTTCACAACATTTTTATTAGCTCCATCTCTCTCTTTCTCTCTCTTCCTGTGTCTTTTTTTCTTTCTCCCTGTCTCTATTTTTTTAATTTTTAAGATGAAATAGAATCTTTTACTTTAAGTAATAGCATGACTTCATAGTTTTAAAAAAGATTTCAGTTCTGTTTTCATGTCGAATAAACTTTTGACAATGACAATGCAATAAATGCAGAATAGAAGGGCCTTATATTCAGATTCATTTGTTGCGATTAAATGGAGATGGGGAAGATTGACGTCCTCTAGATTCTCATTGTGGCTGTTACTCCTAACCTTAAGAGCTGTTTTTGTCTTCTTATCCATGAGAATTAGAGGAAGATTTAGACTTTTATAATATTCTCACGTGAACTTCTATTTTTTTTACTTGCAAGTGCTGTTTTATGGTCAGCTTTAGTGATAAAGTTGAAATAAAACAAATGTGGTAAAAAAAAATAAAAGCATGGAAAATTCTGAGAGACTGACGGAAGAACTAGAATAGAAGACGTCTGCATTGGGTGGGCTATTGCATAAAATGAGTGGGAAAAGTTTCAAATCTAAGTTAATCGACTTAAGGTTTATTTTGTAGCCAATTTTGTAATTACTCTGTGAGATTTTTTTGAAACAGGTCCTTTCAAAGCCACCAAACTTTGGAATGCTCTCATTGAACATCTTAAGTGTAAAGTGGAGCTGAAACGAAGGCGGCATAAAATGAGGTCAATAGATGCATGCTTTACGGGTACAGATGCTGTTGATGTTGTTCTACACTTCCTGCTCAATGACAAAGACACATTTTCCAATGACTTGTCTAGAGAAAAAGCGGTGAAGGTAATTTTTTTTTTCTTCTGAACACAATATTTTCTCAGAAATGAAATCCTTTTTTTGTAATAGATCATACATTTTGTCTTGTTGTCCTTCTATAAAGGTCAGAGCATCTTTTCAGCCAAGCAGATGAGGGGATATTTAACGCCACAAATTTAATTCTTGGGTTTTAAAGAGCTAATGTTAAGAAAATAGAACTTTGAAAATAATCACATTTTTTTATAATTCAAGATTTTCATTGTTTTATTAATCTGATTTTTTTTCAATCCAGGTCTGCCAAATGCTTATGCAGAGGAAAGTTTTCCAGTCAGTCATGGAAAAATCAGGAAGTGAAAAAGTGCCATTTGAGGACAGTAGCAATAAATACTACAACTTCATAGGAGAACATGCCACGGAGAGCAGCATCCCAGAGGACGCAGATGAAGGAACCAGTGGAGACGCACCTGTAAATGAGAATATAAACTGTCTAGCACAGTCTCTGGAGAAAGCAAGGTTTGAAAAAAAAATGTTCTGCATTTATTTCAGAAGGAATATTTTCTGGGATTTTTCTTAGGACATGGCTCGTTTTGACTGATTTACTATTTTTCTTCTCAATCTTTTGAACCCAATTTCTTCTTCCTTGAAATCTAACTCTGTTGTTCTGCTTTTAATTTATAAACTTTTAGTATTGTGTGCTGCTGCCACTTGTTTAGATATAAACTGCTTTCAAATTCATGAGCGAAGTGAAGTTATTCAAGCAATACATTCGATAATTAACAATTTGGAATAAATTTCATTATAAACTCTGTGGATCAAAGTTTTTGATCTATCAACATGATTTTTGGAAACTTATTATGTTCCTCACTCACGGAAGTTTTACATGCACAGAATGAAACCATGCAACAGTATGACAAACTGAATTCTTTTCTCTTCAGAATCACAGATGACAAGGCAGAACCAGCTGAGGAATCGAAGGGGAAGACCAGGACAGCCCAGCCTTTACAAGATCTCCATGACAACACAGACTGTGTGAGGATGATGCCTGATTTGACTGGTGGAGCCACCGGCTTTTTTGGCAGTGACTTTCCTGTAACCCCCAATAGACTCGTCAACAGTCTTTCAGCTGATGGTGAGGTTATTGTTTTGTACTGTATACTTCTGATAACATGAACTATAGGGGGCTAGTAGAATTAGTTTGTTGTCAAGAATTTGTGTTAACAAGATTAAAGAAAACTAAGGAAGATAATCCATTTTGGACTTTGCAGTATGCTTATTAACAATGTTATTTCATTTGCAGTCTCCCTTGATTGAAAAAAAATGTCGAAAAGGAATGCACCATTTTATTGCATCAGGCATTTTTTCTTTTCTTTTTTTTTTTTTTACACAAAGCAACTGTACTGATTGGGGCTAGGCCGGTCATGGATTGGTCAGCATAAGATTTATACAAAGGAAGAGGGCGATGCAGCAAAGTGCATCATCACACACACACATTGTCGCATGGCCGGCACACAATGCCTTACCAGCGGGGATAGCACAGTTGAAAATTGGGTTTTGGGCCTGGTTGTGATACGTCGAACGCAGTGTCGAGGGAAGGCCGTGAGTTAGGCCCCCTCCCCCCTCCTTTCCCCACCGCCATCCATCCTGGTCTATCATTGGGGTTGGGCTAGTCCTATACCATTCACAAAGAAAATGCCCTGATAAATCTAGGACTAGGCCTATTGTTAAAACTGGCTGGCGAGAGATGTATGGGGTGCAAGAATGGGGGAAACCTTTATAGTGTGTGTAATAATGATTCCTGATAATTTTAAAAAAAATGTCTTTTCTGTTTACTGTGTAGAAGTGGAAGAGACCTGGAGAGAGATAGCCTTGACTCAGCTGCTAACAATAGTGGACCTCACCTTTCTGGACGGAGTTCTCAGTGAAGACAAGCAAAGTCGAAATCAGCAGCAGCGACACCACCTCATCATCTCCAACATCGTAGCTCGCAACTGGAACCAGCCTCTCACTCCGAGCAATTTGAAAGCACGGACTGACCCGCTGCTGCAGACTGCTATAGACTGTATCGAGTTTTTGCCTAAAGGTAATACAGTATTCTCCGCCTAAGAGCCCGCATTCTCATGAAACGGAATTTTTCTATATAATCCATCTGTGTAAGAGCCCATTTACAACAAAAAATCCCCCTAAGAACACGGTCTTCTTACCCAATAGTTGTTTCTTTTTAAGCAGACGCCGTCTAAACTGCCAGAGACACTGTCAGTTACCTTCCTTTTGTTCTAGGGTTAGACCATAGAAGGCATGATGGAAAGCAAAGCCACATTTTCTCTATCCCTTCTTCCCCCCCCCCCCCCCATTTTGTTCCCCTAGGCCTATTTGTGCTGATGCGTTCAGCCTATCAGCTCTCATCGATCGAAACATGCGGATCCAGCTCCATCCCCTACATGTCTTGAACCAGTCATAATTGGCTAGATCTATGCTTTCTTGTTGTGTCCTGCCCCTATTCTCCACCTTCAACATACACCTTCAATTGCAAACATCATTTTTCTTTGAAATCTGCTAGGAACACTGTCATCGTGGGGCAGGTTCTTAGCAGAGACCACTGTATTGGTCCATGATGTGTGAATAGACACTGTTTTTGTTTTCTTTTTAGAATATTCAGATGTTCCTAGAAGATATAGATGTTCCTGGTATTGAGCCTGTGTACCTTCGTTCATTGTTGTTGTATATCTTCTTCTTCATTTCTCCGGTACTGACTGCAGTATTTTTCAACTTTCAATATATAACATCGAATTGTCTGTTATAAAACCATTACATGACGTCCTCAACCTTTCAGGTAGCTACACTCCGATTTCTTGGATACTCTTGTCACCACGCAGTGAGACATTTATGGGTAGAATTTTGGAATTAAGAAATTTTGCCTGGACAGCAGCACCTACCTGCTCTTTTACCAACTTAGACTGTAAAGGGGTCTTGATGTGCATAACATACAAACATGACCTCTGATTTTATAGTTCATCTCAACTCAGTGTTCAGACTCCATACAACCCAGTTGGATTTGGGGGTGAATAAAGATCAAGAAATTGTCAGAAAAAATCCCCCTGCCAACTGAGCAGTGTTACAGTGTATAATTGTTCAAATTATTTTCAGGCCCCGTCCTTTTGAATGAGCCAGTGTTCAAGCGTCAAGGCGTGGAAGCTAAGCTTTGGGCCAAGGATGTCATTAAGAAGCACTACACCAACCTAGAGGACAGCTTGCTCCCTTCAAAGTTCCTGGAGCTTCACATGGCCATCCTGAACCTCATCCTGGACAACCACATTGACACAGGTGAGCTCAGGGGACTAACAGACATGCCAACTTTACGGGTATGCCATAAGAAATTACAGGGAGACATCAGAAATTCCATCACATTTACATTACAACATGCTGCCCAAAGGTTACGTTTGGACCACCAGTTGGCCTCAAAATATTCTATCACAGACTGTGGAACGATATCTGATATCTGAGTCTTGAAGACACCATACTCGTCTTCTGATTCGGTGTAAAGCTGGTTCATGAACAAGCAATTATGGC
>JBDFRD010193936.1:0-11804 GCA_039654405.1 Bullina lineata | reverse complement strand
CTGATCAAAAAACAAAACAAAAAAAAACACCTGGATAAAATCAAGATCTGTGACAAAAAAGCCTGATACATCTTACTTGATATTACAGCCTATTTGTATGAGAACTAAAACAACGTAACAGTTTTTTTCTATCAAATCCTTGAGAAAAGTTTAAACTAAAAAAATGTACTCAAAACACTGACAAGATAAACTCAACACGTTGAAATACCATGTATAACCTATACAAGGGACATTCCTAAACTGATCTGGACTGTACTACTAGAGTCTCGGTGAGAATCACTGTCAGACTTAACTTACTCCATCCTATACCGACCATCTTTCAAATCATATGCAATCTAGCAGCAATCAATGATCTTCATAGTCTTCAACTAAGATTAGGATTCAAGCCTGAGCATTACAGCATTACAACTGAAATGGAAGCAATTTTCCCAATAAAAATTGGATGAAATGTCAAATTTCTTTAAATGCAAAATCATCCAACGACAAATGAAGTAAGTTTGTGGACAATGAAGCTGATATTAAACAGCCTATAGCTATGCCTAAGAAGCCTTTCACTTCCTTCAGTGATCAACTGCCTATGCCTTTAATTGCTCAGGAGTGCCTGAGACATTGCTACTACTTAACGAACTGAACATAGGTCAACATGACCTGCTAGGTACAGCACATTATCTCAACACCCTTGGAAAGAAAAAAACAAGTCTAGAGAGCATGGGACTACTTAAACTCTGACCTGTTCACAATCAAGTTTTATATCACAGCTCATCATCATGCAGGCAAGTGGCAACGTGGGGAGATAAGTGACCCAGGAGCAGATAAACAAAAACTCGTGAAAACAATACATAATAATCTTTCCCAAACGATCACTGACATTCTTTATTCTCCAGTTTGCTCATTTCCTAATAAAGGTGTATGAGATTTGACATAGTAATACATATATATGGCATTTAATTCTCCAGCATTCGCAATCGTCCTCCCCCTGTGGCACCTCTGTTATGTCCACAGCTAAAATTTCAGAGAAAATCCCATGCCCTGAGCAGATACACCTTTAGCAGCTGACGGCATATGAAATCCTCCTGCAGCAAAATTCTCCTCATCATCCTGTAAGAAATAGAAGAGAAGAGTTATGGTGGTTGTGTAACAATTGCAATAAAAAGTAAGACACAAAGTAAGAGAGATTAGGGTAACTTGTATAGAAAAAAAAATGTGTACACATAAAATAATTTCTAGGACAAAAGTGATTATGACAATATGCTGTTATTCTATTGCTGATAAAAAAAACACTTAAACTTTATTAAAATCAATTCTGCTTTTACTTTCAACCTACGTAATGTTTATATTCTTGTAAAATAAAAAATTCAATGTACAAACTAATCATAAGGTGTCTAGACTGACAGGTTCATTGTTATTGAGATATGGATATATTTTTTTAACATTCTAAAAAATTAAGTCATGCACACATCTTTCTTCCAGAAACTACATCCACAAACAACCAAGGCTTTTGTAAAGTTGGAAGAAGAGATAGTGGTTGTAATAACAGCAAATGATTAAAAGTAGAAAAATAAAAAAAGTAAGCAATCAAGGAAATAGGTGGTAAGAAACTAAGTAAGTAAGAAAGTGCGTATTTCAAATTTCATATCACTTTTCCAGTAGTAAGCAGTGTCTCACTTTACTTCTCTCAATCAAAAAATGTCCGTAATTCTCAGCAAAGCACAGGGTTCATAGCCAATTTCCATGAGAAATTTCAAGATTTTTCCAGGTTAAGATTCTAGTTTTCAAGGCTATAAATGAGGATTGTTAAGCTGTTATAATATTGCATGGATATATATGCCTAGATTAATATAATACGTAGGTAACATAGCAAATGACCGTTGGCTTTGTTTATTAGCATGTTTGTTGTTTTGTTTATTTAAGATAGTGAGGGAAGTTTAGCTCTTAACCTTCAAGGGTTTTCAAGGCCTTGAAAAATGAAGTTGGTTTTTCAAGGTCCGCTACGAACCCTGAAAGCACTTACCAATAGTTTCTGATAGGCCTTTCCACCCGATGGGGGCTTCGGTGAGCTAGAATGTTTCCTTGTCTGCTCACTCCGAGCTGGCCAGGTAGGAAACATGGATGGGTCAACGGGAAGAGGGGATTCTCTGAAGTACTCGTGATCCAGTGCCTCATCAGACGTGATCCTCTTGGCTGGGTCATAGGCAAAAAATCTGTCCACGAAGATGAAAATTGATCAAGATGGAACATTGACACATATAATATTTGAAAAAGAAAATTGGCCAACAGAGAGATCACATATAGATACGAGGAGATAGGAACAACCACTCAGTATTAGCGTCTATGTATGAAGGTTGCAACAGATAGTGTAACAAAACTCTATAAATAAGATTACTTCTGGTTGTAAGACTAACACAGAACTGCATCTCATATAAAGCTCTGAATAGTATTAACACCTACAAATCTGCATTTTTGGGGATGTATGTTTCTCCTCTTTTCGTTTGATCAGACAGCTTAGAAAGTTACAAATCCTTGTCAATATTTCTCCTTCAAACTGGACTAACCAGCTTTGTGTTGTTCAGTGAATGCCGAGGAAAAAAGGAATTTGGATTTGGGTTCGAGTTTCATCAACTGAAATAGTGTCCATTTCCTTTTGTATCTTTTTGTGGGGTTATTTTCCAGAGCAACAATTCTGGTTCCAATGTCAGGGTAGGTCAACAGGGGGAATGAGCGAGTCACTTTACGTGCATTACTAGCCATTGATAACAAGAACTCTGTCAGTTTGTGTAAGTAAAAGTAAAGTTCCTTCAAGACCATGAAGTCCACAGAGCCGGAGCTTATCCCGGTTTCGGTAGCGTGAAGCGGAACACATGATTTTTTACTTCATCTCCAAGACAGGGCGCTAGTCTATCGGAGGTTTACTTCCCCAGCAGAATATGCTAGTACCCAATTCGCACCTGGGTGGGGAGAGAAAAAGCGGTGTAAAGTGTCTTTCCCAAGGACACAACACGGTCACCTCCTGGATTTGAACCCCGGACCCTTGGATTAGGAGTCCAGCGATCTAACCGTTCGGCCACCGCCAGTACGTGTAGGTTGCAAAACTGTTTGACCACGATGGTCTACTTATAATATGATTCTATACCTTTAACACATATGTGTAAAAAAAAAAAAAGAGCAGCAGAGAGGAATAAGACTAAACATTATTGCTATTGCTAAAGGACATTCCTCTCACCTGTTGAGAAGGTCAAATCCATGGTCAGTGAAGTAGGAACCAAATCGGTTTCTGATTATGTTGTACGGATTATCATGAAAATTGATCTTCTTCATGCCGGGCAACTCGGACACTCCTGGCCATATTTTTTCTGTCGGGGTTCCCAAGTCCTAGAGGTAAATAAAAGTCAAAAGTCATTGATGTAGAAACCGAATAAAACTTGTGCTTGTGCAATGTTGACCTAATTTATCAGTTGCACAGAGAGAAACAATAATAATAAAGCTAGTACAGGAACAGTTTCCCCAATACTGTCACTTGTAGAAAAATGAGAAAAGATTCCTGGGAGTATACTCTATGATTTATCACTTTTACTTTTAGGAAAAATAAAAAAACCTTAACAGATATATTATTGTAATGAATGTCTCAGAACTCAACTTGGTGAGATTACAATAACAGCATTAACAAACATGTTGCTTGTATTTGTAGATGGAAGCAGGTACCTGTATATCTACACAATTATACAATTAAAGAAAAAAAGGTTAAAAAAAAGTTCAATTAAATAAAAATAAATGAACATTGAAAATTTATTGATATTTAGTTTATTTGAAAGAGTCTGAAAACATTAAAAATTTCAATTGATCCCCCTTTTCTTTCTACCTTTACAATCAGTTAAAATAACATGCGGAGAATGTGAACTCCTTACCTTAAAGATTTTGTTGATTTGATCAATCTCAGATTTGCCTGGCCATAATGCTTTCCTCAGAAGCAGCTCAGCAAAAATGCAGCCCACAGACCACATGTCAATGTGAGTGGAATATTCCTGAACAAAGAAAGAAACAAATGTATGAGGTATCACATCTCGGATGAAAAGAACCCCCCCCAAAAAAGGAGTTTCCCTGTGTTTACTTAAAAGCTTTATTGGCACTGCTAAAGAAATAAACAAAAATCAAATTGCTCATCCAGATGAATTTTATACTAATGGGACAAGCGGGGTTTGACATTTTTTAAACGCCATAACACCCTCGGAGAGCTTGACTTATTCTTTGTTTTCCTAGACAGTGAAGTGTAAATACTGACTGTTAACATGAAACACTTGTAATAACACAAACACAGAAAAGCAGCAAAACAAAATAATAGTCATGCACAAAAAAAAAACATTTTGGACTACAATTATTTTTCTTTTCCAGAGGATATACAAACAATATGAAATAGATCTGAGTTAGTATTTTTACAAAATAATATAGCAAAAAATTATCAAATCACGAAGTATGTTCCGATACTTTTTCCCTCCTATTTGAATGTCATACAAGACTAGTGCATTTGGTTCATCTAATGATGTTCATAGCAATGTGTACAATGTCAGACGTTAGTTTCAGGTTATCTTCACAAAGGAGTTACCTTGCATCCAAGCAGCAGTTCAGGTGCTCTGTACCACAAGGTGACAACAATTGGTGTGTAGTGTCTGAGAGGTGAGCCGTATTCTCTGGCAAGCCCAAAGTCCCCAACCTATAAATGAGAGGAGGAGAATTAGTGGTGTTTTCGAACAATACTTTTTACCATTCACTTCAGCAAGCAGGATGTCTACCAGTCAAACAGGGTTCATAGCCAATTTCCATGGGAAAATTCAAGGTTTTTTCCAGGTTAACATTTTAGTTTTCAAAGCTACACATGAGGATCGTTTATATGTGAAATAAATTACGGTGCATGTCTGTGAACCACACATGCCCATAAAAATCAACATAAAAATACCGAAAATGACAGTAGATGCTGCTGCATTCAAACAAAGACTACAGTTTCTTGCGTTTCCGTTTACCTTGTTTATTAGTGTTTTTGTCAGGTTTATTTTTACGATAGGGTGGGAAGTCTAGCTCTTAATTTTCAAGGTTTTCAGGGTCTGTTACGAAGCCTGCAAACAGGTCTGTACATGTATACGTGGTTTAACCTTTTCCCATCGCGTCCTTCCTCTCCCTTATGTTCCCGCACTACGTCCCTGCTGAGAGCCCAAAATTCCCTGCTGACGGGCCATTTTAGGCCATTTTCACAAAATTGTATAAAATCAACAAAGAAAAATACGGCCACAAAATAGGTATCAAAATAAAGATTATTTCAACCTCTTTTGAAATATAACATTTATTATTCTGACAACCACACACTTATCATTTCAATAGCAATTGGAAAAACATCACTTTTACCAAAAAAATTGAAATACACCATTTTAGGTAATTTTCAAAAAATCATATAAAATCCAACAATAAAGACACAACCACAAAACTGGTATCAAAAGAAAGGTCACTTCAATCTTCTTTGAAGTATTCCATTTACAAATCTGACAAATATATACTTATACTGCAATGTCAACTGAAAAAACATCTCTTTTACTTCCACGCAAAAAAATTCTGCAAATGAGCCATTTTAGGCCGGTTTTCAAAAAATCATATAAAATCACAAAATAAAGATACATCCACACAGCAGGTATCAAACTAAAGTTCAATTCTGTCCCCTTTGAAACATACCATTTACAAATCTGACAAATACACACAAGGAAGGGAATGAAAGAAAATGAACACGAGTAATGATCGTTTCGAAACAAAACCCCACATAGATCTAGATATAGATCTAGATCTAAATCTATATTTCAATTATTCTTTTCAAGTTTGCCTTTCATAAAGCATTGTACGAATGATCGGATATTTAAAATTATCCCCTTTTACGTGTGTATGTTTTTGTAAAACGATGTTATTTCATACGAAACTCAAAGAACACGACAGTCGTGCGGCGTGATGGAAAGGGGTGTGTCTAGGCCCGCACCACTCTCGTGCGGTTCGGCGCTATCGGTGATGTGAAAGGGTCAATACACTTTTGTATAATCCACTTTCATGTGGTAAAGTTCAAAGCAAACAGGAAGACACAGTGGAATTCGGCAGTGTTTGCATTCAAATGATGTCTGAACCCTCTGGAATCCATTTCTTTTTGCCTGAGGCACATTGCTCACCACACAGTCTCGCACTGGCTTCTGGCACTTTGCTCCAGGCTTTGGATCGCAATACTTTGGGAAATGTGGAAAACTGGGATTGAGCTGTTCAAGCACTACTGGCAGCTTTCTGCCACTACTGAAGGGTCCTGGATTGCCTGGTGCTGCAAGAAGAAGGGCTCTCATGACCTGGCTCCTAAACTCGGAAGTAGTCAACAGGCCTCGGAATGGACTTTTTGTAGGTGCAATGTGCATGCATTGCACATTGCTTCGCAAAACAAATGAAAGAAAAATTTCTTCCACCATTTCACTGTTGGACAGATACAGGAGTAGTTTTTCATCAGTTGATCACTCAAATCTACACCCCCCATGTTCTTGACATATTGCATGATGAGTTCTGGCTTGACGATGTTGTTGCCATGGTTGTCTTTCTTTGTCAACATCAACATGCTTCAGCATGTGGACATCACGCTTGTCCATATATTTAATGGCTAGAAGATTGTCCTTTTGCCTGAATATTGTTTGTCCCTGTGTCAGTGAGATTCTGGTATTCTTTTTTAGTGCTGCAGGAGTGTTTTTCCTGTTGATTCTAAGAGAGCCGCAAGCACTGGTGCCAAGGCGATTGAGCTCTTCGAAAAGTTCCGGAGAAACGTAATAATTGTCCAAATATACATGGTGACCTTTGTTTAGCAGCCCGCAGTAGGCCATTAAAGCTACAACAGGCTTGGTTATCAAGCAACATTCATCAGAAATGCCTATCAGCCTGTGGAATGTTTCTTCAATATCACCCTCAGTGTACACATTCATGCCGAGAAGATATCCAGATTCTGATTTGCAGACTTTGTAAACTTTGTTGCCGTACTTGGTTGGTTTCTTCTACACACCAACATTGATGTAATAGGTTCATGATGATGATGACATGAAGTCTACAAAAACTGCTTTTCCTGAATTTATGAAAAATAGATAGTATTACTGGCGATATAGTAGTCATAGAAGGCATTTTTTAGGATCCAGCTATCGTTACGTTCATTCAGCAACATATACCAACACCTTTTTCAATTTGGGTGGCATTATTTGGGCTGTATACTGCCCAGATAATGGGGAACCCCCCCAAACCTTATTCGGGCTGCATGCTGCCCAAGTAATGGAACCACCCCCCTAAACCTTGTTCGGGGTGCATGATGCCCAAATAATGGAACACCCCCCAAACTTTATTCGGGCTGCATGCTGCCCAAATAATGGAACCCCCCACCCCACCCCACCCCCAACTTTATTCTGGTCCACTTTATTTAGGCTGCATGATGCCCAAACACTAAACCCTCCACTAAACATTATTTAGGCTGCATGAAGCCAAAATAATGGATCTAGAAATACATAGAAGTCTGGATTGCTGTTTTACTTTTAGTTCAAAAATGAAAAGACAAGTCCCACCCGAAGGACAAATCCAATGTAAAGATTGAATCGTGTTCGACATGAAATCGCTCGACTCGACAGTTTCAGAGTCTTTTTCTCCTGTGAATAATAACAATACATTAATTTTTTTTTTCGTGATCATTGCAGTGAATGAATATATGTTTAATATCATTCCTTCAATTTCTTATTTAATTACAAGCACACTAAATTTTAATTAGGTCACGAGTGGTGCCCTCGGGGCACAATGCACAAAGCACACGGATGGGTAAGCCTGGGCCTAGCTTTCAGGAGAGCCATTGGCCAGCACAACGAGAAATTAGGTCAGTGGGGAGGAAAACCCTCACTTGTCAGGCATCATCGATTCGAACTTTTGAAAAGTAATTTCTTTGAAGTAAAATAGCAGGGGACTTTTCTTTCACATTTGCTAACTTATAAGTGTTGGTTCTGTTTGTTCTAAACGCATAATTGATATGTACAGTATCACTTTTTAATGTTTTGAGGCCTTTTAATTTTGATTGCGTCACCCAATCGGCGTGCACTGTCTGGTGTCGGTCTTTGTGACGAGAAGATGGATGGATCTAGATCTAGACAATATAGAATCTAGAGATTTATCTAGATTAGATATAGATCTTATACATTTGCGCAGGCCTATGTAGATCTAGATCTGTGTCCGACTATCCGGTGTCGCTTGACGGCTCTGTTGACAAGAAGGAATATCTATGTTCTTGCGTAGTGATGGGCGGCCTAGGCAGGCATTGAAGGAAAGACTATCCGACTGCGACGGCTTTGTTGATGCCAGATTCTATGCACTTGCACAGTAATGCTGCATTGTACTACATGTATTACTATGCAGCCTATATTTAATGTAGCTTAAACCCATGGGGTTTACAATATTTATTGAATTCCTTATACATACTAATAGGGAGAGGCGTTATTTGGGTAGCACGCTACCGCAGGGCCGAGAAACATGCAGCCCAAATAATGTTTACGGGGGGGGCTTTCCATTATTTGGGCAGCATGCAGCCCAAATAAGCGCTCCCTTTCATTTTACCAGTGCTCTTGTGAATTTTTAAAAATTCCCCAAGCAACAATGAAACAATGCTGCATATTTTTACTTTACATTTCTGTGACTAAGATTCTTTTAAACAATAAAGATGTTGACTTCTAAGTGTTTATTGCTTTTTTTTGAAAGACAACGCTAGGAATGTTCAAATGATCAGTGTATTGCATTCCAGATTTATCCCAGGCCTTTGTACTTGTTTTTTCATAATCGTGGCTGCTACCTTACTCAAGAGGTTAAAGGAAGGTTGCATACATTAAAAAGGTGAAGTAGAAATTGAAATTGGCAGCAGAAATCTGTAGAAAAAATGACTTTCCATGTCGTTCTTTTCTCAGTATTGTAAAAAAGAAAAAAATATTGGCAACAGTAGTTCTTCCATAATGGGATTTCAACTATTAAAGCAAAATAGCAATGATGCTGGAACCATGTTATGGTCATCTCACCGTCTATACATTTGGTCAGTATTGTATGTTAACTATTTTTAATTGAAATGGTTAATAAAAACAGGCTTACTTGATAAGAAAAAGAAAGTAGGCCCTATTATGAAATAAGACAGTTTATCAAATCCATAGTATATGAGTTTCAGCAGGAGCAGCAGGAGGATAAGGCAATTGAGGACACTGGAAGGCAGTGAAAATGCACAAAGTAGTTTTTCCAGGCATTTCTTTGTTGTAGATGTACATTGAATTTGTGCCCATGCACCCTCAAACATGTGTTAATCAATGTGGGCGTGCCATCACTCAATAAATTTAAATGTAAAGGAAATACATGTAACTATTATTAAATAGAAGCAGAATGTAAAAGTAAAAGTACTGCAATGAAAATTAGAGGACAAGAATTATTTCAAAAACTGTAGCAATAAACAAGATTAAAGATACAGATGAACAACTTCTGTTCAGAAATTAATTCTAATTTTTCACTCCAAACTAGTTGTAGACAAAACCTGTTCTCTTCTCTATACATTCATCTCTGCAAAGAGGTTAGATGTCATAATCCTCCATCTTTCTCTCTTCATTGCCAGTTCTTGAGTACACACTACAGATTTAAAGAGAGAGTACAGAGTAGGATGTTTCAACATTACAGTGTGGGAAGAATAGTAACCAATGTTTAAACTGAAAATGGCTAAAATTAAAACTAAAATATTTTTATGGTAACCCAAATGAGGTGTGTTATGTATAATCCTCCCCCCCCCCTTTCTTAGTAAACTAAAGCGGATAACTGCATGGCTTTCTGATCTCGCATTTTCCATTTGTTTCCATTTCATTTTTTGGAAGGACTGAAATATCGACATGACGCTTATATCGACATTTTACCGCGGTCCCGACGGTGTCGATATATCCGTCCTCGACTGTACTTTGCTGAGTCCAAGGATTGAATTCGGAGAGATTAGGGATAGGGAAAGAGCACTTGAAGGGGGAGGTGGATCCTGAAAATGAGGGATTGGCTATTATAAAATATCGATTTTGAGCTTTTGTGTTTTTCAGAAAGCCCTGTCATTTTACTCTATAAATTACATGTATCAGATTTATGGTCTTATGGTAAGTTTTCACCTTCAAAATGACCAGTTGTGGGACCAACTTTTCATCCAGATTTCAGGTGTGGAACTTTCAAACGCGATTTTCTCAAAACTCTACTTTTCGTGACATAATATGTATCTCCATCGTTATTTGTGGATCAATCAATCTCAAACTTGGCACATAACTACACAGTGTTTCTACTGCACAACTGTGTCCACATCACATGCCTACACGTGGTAGCCTCTGTTCCTTCGCAGGCCGCAGTGGGTGAGACCAAGTACTTGGCGGTATAACCAGGCTCAAAAATCCACCCTGTGTATGGTGGGAGCCACCTGCAGGGTGATGGAGACACCGTCTGCATCTGCTGACAATCAGCGGCATGTTGTTCCGACTACGTTGTAGGTACATACTGGAATACGGAAGGCTAAGGGAGTAAACCACAACAGAAAATCCGGAGGGAGGGCCCCTAAGGCAGATGATGGGGAGGACTGCACCAAACCGTCTCCTGGTAGCCCCTGCAATTTTGTTAATTCCAAACGTATTGACTTTGTCTTTCCTGTGGATTAAATTAACAAAGACGAGAGGGTGATTGTGCAAAATGGGTAAGGTAACTAGTTGATTGGTATACAAATATAGCATTTCCACTTTACTTTATTTCATATTTTTCTACACATTTGTGGGTTAGGGCCAAAAAAATGGCGAAAACGGACTACTCTTGGTACCCAAAATTGAAACCTCATAAAATATACGTTTTAGATGTTATCCCAAAAATCTCTATTTCTACATACATGTACTCTAATATAGATACTGAGTGACGCAATGGCTGAATGGTTAGAGCGTTGAACTCCTAATCTCCTCGAGGGTTCAAATGCGGGAGATGACTGTGTTGTGTCCTTGGGAAAGACACTTTACACTATTTTTCCTCTCCCCACCCAGGTGTGAATTGGGTACTGGTACCGGCATATTCTGCTGGGAAAGTAAGCATGAGAGACTAACGTCCTGTCTGGGAGATGATTTAAAAATCATCTGTTCCGCGTCATGCTACCGAGACCGGGATAAGCTCCGGCTCTATGGGCCTCATTGGCCTTGAAGGAACTTACTTACAGAGTAGGAGAAAGAACAGATGAAATACTATAGATTGATTTTAACAAGTGGAATATTAAATTTATGTTAAATTCTTTTCAACCAGTATGTCTGCCATATGCCATAAAAAAGGATTCCTCTCATTTTGTTGATGACATACAGAAGTTGTAAAATTAGGAATTCTAATTAAAGAAAATACATCTTTGGTTCAACAGAATTGAAACAATCTTTTCAATGTTCCATTCACCTCAACTTTTTAGCCTAGTTGTATCTGATGAATGCAACTGCAGATAAGTCCAATGTTTATAAACTGTATGCACCATGCACACTTGTTTTAAATTATTCCGTATTTGAAGTAAAATTATTGACAATAAAGATATGTAATTGCGGTGAATATAAAAGTAATTTTATTTGTATTTCATGAATCATGTTATTAATTGTGAATCAGTGATTCATATATATACAGTGGAGTCCGCTTAAGATAAACTCCTTGGGACCAGATCAATGAGTTTATCTTAAGCAAGGTTTATCTTAACCAATTTCAAGGGAAATAACCAATCA
>JBDFRD010193825.1:0-11810 GCA_039654405.1 Bullina lineata | reverse complement strand
ATCATCATCATCATCATCATCATCATCATCATCATCATCATCATCATCATCATCATCATCATCATCATCATCAGTAACATATTTTTCTGGAATTTTCTTTTCGTTTTTTTTTCTTCTGTTACATTATATATATCGATTATGATGGGCGGAAGAGGAGGAGGAGGAGAAAGGTGATGATCCACACATTCTCATCTCACTGAAACCTGAGTTAAAACAAAAATCAGCGTAAACAGTTTGGGCTCATGATAATTCGTGTAAAAAATGAGCATTTGTCATTTCCTTTTTTGTTGTTTGGGCGATTATCACAAACTGCATTTGCTCTTGACAACTGTGCAAAAGTACTTTTGTCTGTGTAACTTCCATGTAGACATATAACATTTTGATTTAGGCCTGTCAAGTGAACATCGGTCGGACGCTATCATAAAGCAAACCTTCAGCGATTAAAAAAATAGACAAAGGCTGCAGGGAAGCTGAACAATGTAAACATTTTACATTATTCAGGGATTTAGTTTTGCATCGGCTGTCAATTATAACAATGACTTCGCAAGTTAAAAAAATATTTAAGAGGTATACTTTCACAGTTACATTTCCAACAATTTAATTATTTTGAAGGTCGGGTAGGCTTAGGTCTACATTATTTGTGAACTGGTAAACTTCATTCTGAACAAAACAACAACATTGCAGTGTGCTTCAATATCAGCAGCTGTGACCCCATACATGTACATGATCACATAATAAGCCTGTATCCTGGGCTCAAATGTAAGTGACACCGAGTGTAATCGCGATGGGGTGCTTTGATTCAATCTAGATTTTGATATGATCTATGCTTTCCTAAATATTTTGCAACAATTTTTTTTCAGAACTCACGATTTTATTAGTGCCCGCTGTGTCGATTCTGTAAATTGCATGACCTCTCTGTCAATAAATAATCGGACACACAAGTATTAGCATACGTCTACTTGACACAGCTTTGGAAACACGTTGCTCTATTTTTAGTATCTCATTTTCGCTCTTCACTTCTGTGGAGACTTCTTCAGGCCACTAAAACAGTTTGAGTTCGTAGTTTTGGAACTCATCCACATTGCTTGATCAAATCAGACGTCAAACAAAGAATGTCTAAGCGCAAAAAGAGTGCAGCTCTCATAGAGTCAGACAGTGAAAGTGAAAGTGGAGGAGATGACGTCGATGAAGTACGAATGAGAATTTGTGATAACTGATCCTCATAGTCGATAGATCATAGACCTGATTTTCAATTTTTCATCCCGTCCATCACATCTAGCATGCCAATAGAGAGATCTATCTACCTGTAAATAGATCTAGTACAAAATAAATTGCCCTCGGTTCAAATACTGCCCATACCAGACACATCTGTCACATTATGATACACACAATTAGATAATACCCCCAAAGTATAATGAAATATTCTACTATTCTCCCTCCATGTTTGTGTTTTTATTAGCCTAACTAAAGGAGTCTGAGGAGCTAGATTCTAGATCTCTATAAATTAGAATCTAGATCTACAACTGAGTCCATTAATAACGGGAACACTGTAGTAACGAGACATTTTTCATTCCCCGTTTTTTATCTTTAATCTTTATGAATAAACCATTGGGTTTAACGAGAGTTAGTGGGTAATCATCTTGGTAATAACGAGAGATTTTCTATCCTTCCTGGTCACAAAAGTTCTCACCCTACCCCCACCTCGTCGTCAAGTTCCTGGTAGGGCACATTTTGTGGTGGCCAGTAACAAAAAGAAAAACAACGAAAGGCACGTCCTTACAGTGCGGTGTGTAATCCCTTCTCTCGATCCTCTCATCTTTGTCTGGCTCGAGTGCGCACGGTGCCGTTGGCGTTCTCACCCCGCACATAGTGTAACGCAACCCCCATCACATTGCAAGCCAAGATTATTTCCCTTTGTTTCTCTTGGTAAATTGGTCATTTGGGAATAACGAGAACTCGGCAATAGCGAGAAAATATGCCTGGCCGTCCACTCTCGCTATAACAGAGTTTTACTGTAGATGTTTTGGAGTTGTCTTATTTGACTCGTGTTTCATTTGTTGTTGTGTTTGGGTTAAAGTCCTTCCCAATTATGATAATTTATTCAATCAATATTATTAATAACAGTTACTAAATCTCCAATGAATGAGACTGTTTTCAAAAACTGTTGTAATTTCTCCTCGATCTACTCTATAAAATACATGTAATTTGTAATCATTTTTTTTTCTTTGACTGGACTAAAAAAATTAACTTGGTTCCTTGAATTCGGTTTTCCAAATGGAATATAACTAGTTGTTTTATTTATGTCCCTCACGCCTAATGAAGCATGTAATATGCCATGGTCCTGATCATGCTTGTCTGGGCCAGTCTGTCCATTTCATCTTAGCTTTCTTCATCTCTCCTTGCTCTTTTCTTCAAATTGTCTGTGGCTTGCATCTTTTCTGAAGATTACAGGCCTTCATTTTTGGGGCAACTTCGGCAGACTTGCCTGTGTTGGTATTATTGTTAGGTTTTCGTAAATTTCACAATACAATCTGAAGAGTCTTGTCCAAGAAAAGAGAAATACTTCTTTGAGCTTTCATTCCGCCTTTTATATGTTTTTGGAAGACAAATAATTATGTCCTGTAACTATGATCACTCAAAGATTTGAGTGCCATGCTATAACAAGCAGTGCCTATGAAGACTGGCTTATTACATTTTTATACTTTATCTTTATTCTGCGCTATTATGATACAGTGGAATCCGGATAAAGTCAACACCTTGGGACCGAAAAAAAAGGGTTGACTTAAAGTGAGGTTGACTTTATCCATTTTCAGGGAACAAAACCCAAAGATAATAAAAACAGGTGCGATTGGACTTTGTCCATTGTTAGCAAAACCCCGGTGAATGGTAAGCGGTGAAACAGAAGTCGTGAACTTAATGAGTCCCTTTGTTTCACTGCACGAGTGAAGCGCGGTTGAGCAAAGCCACTAACAGGCTAACATCTTTATCGATTCATACTGACCTGGAAATCATTTTCCTGGGGAAACAAAATACTAAAATTTCATTGGCTAATATTTATCAGACAGCCCCTTGACCACTTCAAGCTCTAATCCCCCCAGCATATTCAAAAATTGTTACATTCCCTATTTGTCTACAGCAGTTAGGGGTGGAGTTTTTGTCTGATTGACAGCCCCGTTTGATTTGAAGAGAAACATTGAGAAGGGTTAACCGGTCTCCTTTGTTCTGACTAATCTGAGACACACGGCGGATTATGACAAAGTAGTGTAAAAAAAAAATTTCCCTTGTATCTGGGATGGACAGCAGTGAGTGACGAATTAGTGTGAAAAAAGTTTCCCGTATTAGAAGCCGCCAGCGTCTGATGGGTATCAGGGAAAGACTGATCAGAGATTCCCTCATGTAAACAATCGCCGGACCAGCCGAACAGCGAAGCGAAGTAGCCAATAGTGTGAACTCGATCTAGATAATATCTAGTTTTGCTGCATGAGACCAACGGTTGTGGAAAATGCTGTAGGGAAGCACTCTCTCCCACCCACCCCTACGCTACCCTTCTCTCTCTCTCTTTTTTAAATGATTTCACCTTTTAATTCGACCTCATGGTGTTGACTTTAAACGAAAATATTTATCAGAAAAAAAGTTACTTAAATAAAGAAGGAACAAAACGGGACTGCTGCGAGGTGTTGACTTTAAGCAGGAGTTGACTTCTTGCGGATTCCACTGTATATTCATGATGCCAAGTGTTGTCAGTAATGATAACAAAAGAATACTTGGGCGTGTAATGATAACAAAAGAATAATTGTGAGTGAAAAAAAACACATTGATAATGAGTTCTTGGGGGAATGAACCAAAATGGATGAATCTGTTGGATAATTAGCCCTCTATCAGTTATCACAACTTCTTAGACAGGAAGACCTTATGAATTAACAGTAACAGTACCGTAAATAATTAATTTCATGAAATAATGTACCAGAACTGTAATTAGAGTGCAATTTATTAAAAAATGAAAGTTCATTTGTGTTGTGTTATAATGAAAAAGTGCACGCATATTTAAGATCTAATTATCTCCCACAGGAATGGTTTTTTATAAAAAGTTTTGTCATACATACAAACCAGGGATTACAAATTTTAAAAATCTATAAGTTTATTGAAACTGAAGCGGGGGAGAAAGTCATAGCATTTTTCCACTGTTAATCCTCTTCAATCCTTGTGAAGCACATTTTTCCTCTTCTTTACAGCCTCAAAGGTCAGATTTTTGGCCTTAAACTCTGCATGCAGGCTCCATCTCTAAGTTTGCTTAGGACGTCCTCATTTTGAGTGATATTTGTTGGCTCTTTCCGCAGAGTGTGCCCAACCCAAAGCCATTGTTCTTGGGTGGCTCTTAGCCACAGGTCAAGACTTGGCACCCTGTCAAGCCGCTTAAGGGGAAGAATTTGCTGGAGACATGTGTTCAATAAAATTTGAAATTTGTTTTTGTTTCTTTCCATGTCTGAGCCACATATGAGTATAGATTTTACGTTTCAGTTGAAAAAAAATAGTAGAGATGGCATTGAATTTCCAGACATATTAGAGAATAGCAAATGCTTGTTGTGCTTTCCTTATCCTTGCCTTGATATCTTCATCTGTACCCCCACAATGGGTTATTTTGCTGCCCAGGTATGTGATATCATTGACATCTTCTGATGCCTTTCTGTCTCTTGTAATTGGTTCTCTTGTCTGTGGTTTGTGTGTTGCACTAAGCCTTTTCGTGGTTTATCATCAGGCCTGGGGGGTCTATTCTGTGGGAGGTCTCTCCCAAAGAATTCATTTTCTCTTGCATGTCCTGCAGCCAGTGTGATAATCAGAGCAATGTCATCCATAGTCCAGGTCCTCCAACCTTCTCATGAATGTCTATTGTGTGCCTTTTCCAGATCTGATGTAGGCTGTTTTTGTAACCAAAGGTTTTATATTATATATAAATGTAACAAGTTTTGTCACATGAACCAGGGATTACAAAGTTAAAAAATCAATAAGTTTATTAAAACTGAAATGAGGGAAAATCATGGCATTTGTCACTGTATGGCAATAGACTAAAAGGAAGCTCTTCTTTTTGTAAAGTGTTTGCTTTGTTCTTAATCTGAAAAAGGATACTAGACTTGATTGTTACTTATGAACAAATCACTTTTGTATTCTTCTTTTTTTAATCTTTGAAGGGATTACGTGCTTTGGTCAAGAGAAGGAGAACAAGCTCAGATTCTCATTCTGAAGCCAAAGTTACATCAACTGTAGCAAAGAGTGACTCAGATTCAGAGACTTCTAACAGTGATGATGATGTAAGTTGAAATAATAATAATAATTAAAAATACAGTTAAGCTGTGCTATAGCATATATATAATTATATCCCATGAATCTCAACCTGTCACCTTCATGCTGCAAGCACCTTGAACAAAGTGTTCATTGTGTGTGCTTTTGAATTTTAGTAAACTGAAGGTGGTGGAATTACCAGTAAAAAAAAAAAAACGATGAAGAGGGGCTAAATCCTTTAATTCATGCAGTATTCAAAACTACCGCATCTGCTTTAGTCAGTGACATTGACATGTGACCTGACCACAGCTGAAAACTGAGAGATTTTTTTTCCCAATTGTAGAAAATCACTTTACTCAACATGTGGGGGGTTTTTTTGGAGAAGGGAAGAAATTACTGGGTAAAAAATGTGATTACTGTTAATGGCCTATTTGCTGAAACAAAGAGATGCTATGGGAGAGTTTTAAGTGCTTTATGAACATGACTGAGACTAGGAAAAATGTTTTGAGACTTCATTGCTGAAAGTGCATATTTTTCTCTGTTCTAGAGCAGGCATGTCAAACTGCAGAGTTCATAAGATGCATGTTGCGATTTGGGCTGCATATTTGTGAATTACTATAATAAATCATATACACATACTGTTTGAAATACTGTCCACGTAGGGTATGATCAAGTTTTACCATGCTTATTGAGTCGAAGACTGAGTTAGTAAAGTACTCATTGATATAAAACTATGGCTTGATCGGATTTTAATAAAGTATTATTTGCCTTATTATTTTCAGTGGACAGCCAATGGTAGAGGAAGTTCCAAGAAGAAAAAGAAAACGAAGAAAGCACCCAAAAAGCTAACAGCAATTGCCTCCTCAGACAGTGAAGATGAAGATGAAGACAAGAAAAAATCAGCCTCTGAACCAGAAGAAGGTAATCTGTTGAAAAATGAATATTATTATTACTGTTTTTATTATTATTATTATTACGGATGAAGATATTTCACTGTACATTTTTTTTGTATTGGCTTCTTCTGACTGATGTGTGTGTGTGTCCTAGGTTTATCATTTAGCAGAGCAATATATGTTATAATGGCAGTTTCCAATTGCACAAGGTGTTACATTTTTTTAGGAAAAGTCATATATAATAAATATTCATATAAACTATTTCTGTAGAACTTTTGTGTAAACACAAGTGTTTTTTAAAATATTTTTCTTACATCCATTTTGTTGTTTTT
This sequence comes from Bullina lineata, assembly GCA_039654405.1. Taxonomy (NCBI): domain Eukaryota; kingdom Metazoa; phylum Mollusca; class Gastropoda; family Bullinidae; genus Bullina; species Bullina lineata. Next base: position 5,308 of record JBDFRD010193825.1, on the reverse strand, counting down.
CCATTTATTTGATAATCAGAGGATTTAGTATTTTGTTCTTTCTAGATGACTAGCTGACCCGTTACAGCTTCACTTGTAAAAATCCATCTTGCACCAGATGGTCAAAATTATAAACAAACTTGCTAATTTTCATAACCAAGATTTGTCCGGTGTAGCGTACATGTAGGACACAGACAGACAGACAGATTCACTCTCTTTTATATATATTCAGATTAGAAACATTGCAATGTCATCAATAGTGATACTGCTGATAAAAGTGACATGTTAAAGCTCTGCATTTTATTCAAGAGCAAGAAAGTGAAACTTATTTCTTTCTCAATAATGTGGAAACATTTAGAATTACGATTATTCTTAGATTTGATATAATGTTTGCCATTTGACAACCTAAAACTTTTGTTGATGATGAATTTTATTTTTTCTGTGTGACAGGAGAAGTGTCTGACTCTGGAAGTGATGACTCTGACTCTGATGAAGACAAATTCCAAGATGGCTATGATGAGAACTTAATTGGAGATGATGAGGACAAGAAGAGATTGGAATCCATGACAGAAAAGGAGAGGGAACAAGAACTCTTTAATCGAATGGAACGCCGTTCTTCTCTGAAGAAAAGGTGATTTCCTACTTTTCTAATGCACTTTCACTTCATTTGTTGTGTGCTTCGTACAGGAGAGTGACAGTATTTCCGGTATAGAACTTGAGGGCTTTGTTTTGTTTCGTTTTGTTCTGTGAGCAGAAAAGGTAAACATCGCAAACTGTACTCTGATAGCAATTATATCATTCTTTTACCGAGAGGATTGAAAAAAATAATATGTTCATTCTTTGTTTGACCCTAGGTTTGAGATTCAGAAAAAACTGAAAAAAGCAAAAAAAGAACAGAAGAAGCCAAAGACGACAACTTCAGATCAGATGCTACCCACAATAAGCGAACGGAGCAAAGAGAGAAGAAAGCACATTGAACAACGAAAGGACAATAAGAAGACATCAGCTTTCCAAGACTTGAAGGCAAAAAGAGAGGAACAGAAAAAGAAAGGTGGAGTAGTTGCTGAGAATAAAGTAGATTTGGCCATTAAAAAATAATCAAATTGAAATGTTAATTTATTACACCTCCTTACAGGCCTGCATTATAGTATTCTGTTTTCTGTAAGGCCAGGTTCACTTGAGTAACTTTACTAGTATATAGAAGCTGTTACCTGTGGAATGGTCATTGCTGAACATTACCATAGATTAGATGGCCATTTAAAATAAGTCTCATTTGTGTTTTTCTAATGAAACTCCTCCTGCTTTCATTGCGGCATAATTTGTTCTTGAACAAATATTTTATTGCAGTTCATGGAAGCATTCATTTTATCATTCTCATCTCATAAAATTAATAATAACACTCATACAAATTGATATTGATAGATTAAGACTGATGAATCTCCTTTTTCTAAATCAGGTTTTTCTTGATCTTTTATATGAATTATATTTAAATAATATGTACTTTTTCAGGAATAAAGTACAAAAAAATATTAAGTTCCTTATTATTGTTGCAGTGACAATGTATTTTCACCTATCTGTCTTCAGCTGAACAGATTCAAGCTCAGAAAAAGATTAAACCTAGTGACATTTACAGTGACGACGATGATGATGATGAGAATAGTGGTGATGAGAAAAGTGATAAAGAGGAAAGGAAGAAAGACACGAAAGAGGTGGATGATGAGAGAGCCGATTCAGATTCAGAAGCCAGTGACAGATATTCATCTCGGTCAGAATCTGAGGATGAGTAAGTTTAAGCACTTAATAATATTGCTTACTTTTAAAATCAACTACTCTAATGATTTAGAAGGAATAATTTTACATTTATAACTCCATATGTAAACTCTTACGAATTCAGTATAAATGGCTGTTTTCACAGATCCCACAGTCCCTTTGATTCAGGTTGTACTTTTTGTGAATTTGTATTCACACACATTTACATTGTATGGTCACTTCTGAATACCATTGACTATCACAAGTGAGGGGTGCCATGTAAGTTAAAAGATCAGTCTTGGCTGGGTTAATTATCTATTCTTCTGAAATAAATAAGAATATGAAAGTCTGTGATATGAGATGAGTGAACTGAATGCTTTAAATACTTGATTTCACTTTTTCATTCTTGCTCAGTGTTCGGCCAAGACAGAGAAAAATAAAATACATATCCACTAAAGAAGAGCTGTCTAAAATACGTATGTCAAGGAACAAGATTGAAAGGTTAGTGCTTAACTTTCAGTAAAATATTCTTATCATGTATTAAGCTTTCTTGTTCAGTTTGTGTTTTGCTTGCATAATCAAGATGGGATGGTGGAAGTATTGGAACTAAAGAAGTATTTGGAATTTTTTTGTGGGATTTTTTTTTATTTCTCACTATGGAGCTCTCTGTTTTGATCTCTCAGCTCATTTATGTGATTGTTTTTCAACTCATGTATCCAAATTATTTATTATGATAAAATTAATCCCCCACTACATTGAATATTACAATCATTAATTATTTATCACGGTTAAGATTATAAGTATTTAGTTCAAGAATCAAGCATTTTCCTCATGATGCATACATTATAAAGTCTCCCCTATTCTTTTTCATCAAAATAAGTGTATGTTATAGTTTGACAAGGTAATTGTTTTTAGGAAAAGAAATTCTTTGAAGTTATTACTCATTGACCATCCACTCCTTTCTCCAATATTTTGTCCAGATGGTGTCACATGCCATACTTCGGTAAAGTTGTCAAAGGTTGCTTTGTCCGCATTGGTATTGGGAATCATGAGGGCAGAGCTGTGTATAGGGTGAGTATTATTCTAAATTTAAACAAAAATTTGGCTTAATTTACCTTTGGTTTGATTATGTTGAAAAAGTGTCTAGTATGCTATTTTTGAAATCTTGAATTGCCTTACAATTGGTTATATTTAATTTATTTACAACAAGGGCAATTTAAGCAGAAACATTTCTAGAAAGATACGATTTTTGTTCAAGATTATAATGTTACATGTATTTCTTTGTAGCTTGTCAAGAACATGAACAGCAAAATTATTAATGTTCTTTTTTGGTTGTGTAGAAGTACTACTTCTTACTGAAAAATAACATAATGAATATTTGCCAATGTAGACAAAAATACAACAGTGTATTGATACCATTTTCCATGTGCTACTCAGATTGCTGAGGTTGTGGATGTGTGCGAAACGGCTAAGATTTACCAGTTAGGAACAACAAGAACCAACAAAGGCCTCAAACTTCGGTGAGTTGGATATTGATTGCATAAAAATAATGCTCTACAAAGTTCATACTAAGAGGCAAGCTTTTCTAATCTCACAATCAATGCAAAAGTCATTCTGTTTGAAAACTTTGTCTTGATAGTGTTCTTGAAACTTGCTTGCTGTGTTTGTAATTTTTGTGATATATTACAGGAGGGAAAAAAACAATCTACATATAATTTGAAATAAAAAGCTCATGGTTTTCTTAAATCAGTTGCAGGGGATTCAGAAAAAGGAAAAGGAACTGGCATTTTAGAAAAATCATGTAAAGGAAAAAAATCTGCCTTTTTAAGAGGCACTGTAAATGCATGGTTAACTCCTGATTTGAGAGTTGGGGGTTTGAAGCCTGTTGGTGAAGGTGTTTTATTCTTATGAAAGATGCTATGCATTTTACCTTTCCTCACCTAGATGTGAATAAGATGATATAGGCATATATAAGGTCTATAAGGTGATAGTACATCACAATATTGAAACCAGATTAAGTTTTTTGCTATAAAGGACTTAAAAGTCTTGCAGAATCAGTACTTAAATATTATTAAATCTTTAAAACATTAACAAAAAAAAAAAAAATTCAACATCATTAAAGAGCAGGCCCCTTCAAACAGGTTAACATTGACAATACTTTTTCTTTTTTTTTGCAGGCATGGTGGTGCAGAGCGTGTATATCGTCTGGAGTTTGTGTCCAACCAAGACTTTACGGACACTGAATTTATCAAGTGGCAGGAGGCAATGGAACAAGGAAACCACCAACTTCCGTCTCTGGATGACATTCAGCGTAAAATGGATGACATCAAACAGGCCACTGACTACAAAATGAAGGATAAAGACATTGAAGAGGTGAGTACTTGCTATCTGTTTAGACACTGTTTAGAAATATGTTTAAAATGTTGCATAACATAATTTTATGTACTGTGCATTCATTTCTTGTATTACGATGATAAATTCTTGACTTTGTTAGCCTTCAACAGCAACACTTGATGCCTTGAGAGACATTTTTGTTTTGTTGATACTATTATGGCGGATTCCACAGAAAGTGACACCAAAGCAAAAAAGAAAAAATCAGTGAAATCTATTGTCTCTGTCATTCCATGTTTTCTTTGTTTATTTTTTTTTAATGAATGTTTATGCTCTAAGTAAGCAGTCTAAGCAGTATTTTCTCCTTATTTTGATATTTAGAGTTGTTGTTTGGAGTTTATTTCTGATCGAAACTAGAAATTTGGATGGACGCAATTTACTTGTGTATGATAGGGTGTAAAACATGAGCCCTTGTAAAGAAACTGTACAATGTTTTGAGCTGGAGACTTATTCATGTGAAAGTATATGAAATAAAATTATCCGGTAGACAACTCCAAATATCGGTACTATTGGCATTTCTTCATTCATTCGCCCCGGACACACCGGATTTGGACTTCTGTTGTTTCAGCTGAATTCCACAGTCAGTGTTCATTAATTTGTTTGTTTTGTCTTCTTGGAAGCAAAATGTAAGTGTATTTTAGATCTATTTTAATGCTGTCCTGCGGACAATATCGAACCAGTTTTGGTACAAAACCAGTGGCGCGGCGTGCAGCCACCAAAGTTGATTACAAGTCCTGGTTCTTCACGATGTGGCAATGTTTTTTTTTAGCTTTTTTTGTTAATTGCATTACATTTACATGTTTGATTGTATATAGTATAAATATAGTATAAGTGTGTGACTATTTGCTTTTTGGCATTTGTTTACAAATTATTAAATTAAATTGACTCGTTGTAAATATATGTGATTATCTTCATTAGAAATTACCTTCCCTTTGATGTCCATGTCTGTTTTATGTAACTGTGTATTCTCAAACGCCTTTTATAAGTTTTATGTATATATTTATCCTTCAGAGTATTTAATTTATTTTGTAAACCTTTTTGGGGATAAAATCAAACCAAAATGAGATTTCTTAACAATCAAGGGGATTAAGTTTGACGCCTTATTACTTCCATACGAAACAGGTTTTAAAAAATTCCTTAGATGATAAGCTTTCAGAATATGTATAATGTTACATGCTTTAAGTCATTT
>JBDFRD010193715.1:0-11810 GCA_039654405.1 Bullina lineata | reverse complement strand
AATCCTTATTCACCCCAGAAAAATTGGGCGGATACGGACTGTACGTATTCACCCAATTGGGCGAATACGGGCAGCCTATTTTAATGTACATAAATACAATGTATATATTTTATATTGAGTCTGTAGAATCCTTTAGACATATTGACTGTATAACATTTGCGTAGCTTTAAGAGCTGTACGATGTAGGCATGAACTTACGAAATCATATGTATGAAAACTTTTATTCGCTTTGCCGTTTCCAATAACATTAGCCAAGAAAGAATGCAAAGTGTCGCCATTTTGAAACCATGTAAACAATAGATAGGCCCAGCGTCCATCTCCCAACGGGTGGCAACCTGTTTCATCATAGCTGACAGCGAAATAAGTAATAAGATCCCCATTTCATGTGAAAACGCTGCATCTGGATACATTAGTAGCAGAACCTAGACTGTCATAGAAGCTTGTAAGATTTCTTACTCAGATAAACAACTAAAATGAACGAACTTCCGTGTTACAGTAGTCACTGGTGTTAGAGTGAAAGTTAGTAAAGTGAAGTCTCAACTCTGGGCTTTTTTTTACTTACAACTCTGTATTGTATTGCCTTTTTCTTTGTGCATGGGTTTATCTTGATTTTTCTCTTTTTTTTGTGAGGTTTATTAAAGAAAGGTAGAATCTATTATCTTTTTTTAATTTTACTTCTGAAAGAATTTAACAAGAGCCTTCTTTAGTCACTTTGGCTCTGACCTTAGATTAGAAGTAAGTAAACTTCCCCAGCAGAATATGCCGGTACCCAATTCGCACCTGGATGTGAAGAAAAATGGTGTAAACTGTCTTTCCCAAGGACACAACACGGTTGCTGCTGGATTCAAACCCAAGGCCCATGGATTAGGAGTCCAATGCTCTAACCATTCGACTACCGCACCACCAAAGATTAGAAAGTGCAGATAAATTCGATAAATGAGCGTGAAATGTATCGAAAACTGTGACAACACAAACATTTTGCTGATACATTCTGAAGTAGTACTCACTTTGTATTTCATTTAGAACTCTCATCTCATCCCAATGCACAAGAAATAAAAATCTGAGAACTAGTAGATCTAACCATATTTAGAACGTTTTGTCATATAGCCAAGCAACTTCTAACCTCACTGACTTGATCATTATGTTCCCAGGTCACAAGATTTTCAGACATAAATGCTATATTTTAGAATTAATTTTCATTTGCACCAATTGCAAAGTTAAAGTCAGCGTTTTTTGTGTGTGCTATATTCTGTATATATAGTGAGTTGGTCTAACAGATGCAGAACAAGAGTATGGCAGTAGCATCATCAATTCGTGCGTCACCCCTCAACATTTTGATTGGTGTTACTATGTAAGCGTGATGTTATTTGCGCCTAGTTTTCGGGATGAAATAGCGCCAGTTTTAACACGCGCAGGATGCTGCTAAACTTATTTTTTTTATGATCTAGGAAGTCATGTTTACATTTAGTCCCGCTGAGCAGTACACTTCAAAATGTAGTGTTAAAGTTCCTTCAAGGCCTTGAGGCCCATAGAGCCGGAGCTTATCCTGGTTTGGGTAGTGTGAAGTGGAACGGATGATTTTTTCAACATCTCCTAGACGGAAGGCTAGTTTGTTGTAGGCTTACTACCCCAACAGAATATGCTTGGAGTCCAACAGTCTAACCATTCAGCCACTGCTTCAAAACGTATCATTTAATTTTCCTTTGATGAATTATCAGCACTTTTTTTGGATACATCCAAAGTGATGCAGATTGTAGATTCTAGATGCCCAGTTCTAGATTACACTGGTAGATCTATAGTATAGATATCTAGCCTGTGTCACTTTAGTTCAGACCTAAGAAAGTGTGAATAAATTCAACAAATGAGCATGAAATGTGTTAACAAGCTTTATACAAGTATTGAAGATCCTGATTTTTGTGTTGATGGTCAGGTCCGTTACAAACATTCTTTAGCTGCGGGAAAGCTGCCCTCACCTTGCCAATCCTTACTCTGATATCAGTGTCTCACGCTGCTTGTCTATAGTGCTGCCAAGGTATGTGAAGGTCTCCACCTCCTATAATGCTTCATCTTCCAGCTCAATGGAGTTTGTATTGGTTGCATTGACCTTGGACTTTATGGATATTCATCCAAATAGTTACAGTGTTTTCGTCAATAATGCTGGTTGACTCTCGCATCTGTTGCTGGGTGTGAGAAAGGAGGGACAAAGAATAGGTCATCCTTCTGTTCCTAGAGTGTCCACTGTATACTGTTCCTCTTTTGGGTTGTAGATGTCTTTAGTATCCAGTCTATGGCCAGCAGGCACAAGAATGGAGAAAGTAGACATCCTTATCTTGCTCCGGTCTGCTCTTGGAAGGCATCTGTGACCTTTCGTCCATGGACCACTCTGCAGGTCATCCCTTCATAAGAGTCCTTGATGATAATGATCTTACTTGGTACCCCAGTTGCCTCAACGACTTCCAGAGAGTCCCCCTGTTCACGCTGTCAAAGACCTTCTCATAGTCAATGAAGTTGATGTAGAGTGCAGGATCTATCCTTGCGAAAGCCAGCCTCATGGTCTCGGTCTCTTTCAACCTGTTCAGCAGCACTCGGTTGAACACCTTACCTGGTTTGGACGCTAGTTTAATCCCTCTGTAGTTGGAACTGGAGGTTAGGTCACCTTTCGAGAGTTTGATGAGGTATCCCTCCTTCCACTCTGATGGGACTTGCTGCTCTTCCTGTATCTTCTTGACGAGTGGTGAAAGCATCTCCACACTAGTATTGATGTCAGCCTTCAGTGTCTCTGTCGGGATCGTGTCAGGTCCTGCAGACTTTCTGCTCTTTTGTTGCTTGATAGCCTTGTGGATCTCTTCATTGGGTGGTGCATTGCCTCAATTGACAGGTAGTTGTCAGCTGACCAGGTATCTGGTAAATCTTGAGGTTGCGGTTTATCAGTTGTTCAAAATGTTTCATTGGACTTTTTTTTTTTTTCATTGTAGTTTAGGAAATAAGTGGGTATCATGTTAATTATTAACTGAAATTTTAATGTTGGCTAGCAAACTTGGCGCTCCACTTGATCAATCTGTGAATTTGGCAGTCAAGGGGTTAATTCTCTCACTTCTCAACAACGCTCTCCATCTCCAATAATTCCTGCAGGACCCAAAACTTGTTAGAGGGTGTGATCTTGATGGTGTTTATCAGGAGGGTGGTGTTTTAGCGCTGGCATGTGCCAGTCTCCGTTTCAACTGAGCCATTAGAAGATAATGGTAGGAAGTGACATCGGCTCCTCACTTGATTCACACATCTTGGAGAGATCTCCTGAACTTTTTCTCGATGCACACATGGTCTATCTTGTTCCCTGTTGACGTGTCAGGTGATACCCAGGTAGTCTTTTGGATCGGCTTGTGTTGGAACAAACTCGCTTCTATCACCAAATTGCTTGTGGCACATAATTCAGTGAATCTCTCTCTGTTATTGTAGCCATAACCAGTTCTGCCTTGGTGTTACATGCTTCGATAGCTGCTTGTAATTACTGTGTGGCGAATGTATTGTTTACTACATGTTGTTCATAATAGCACTATAGATCAAATGTTTCTGATTTGTTACTAACCATTTTTTTTTATTTTGGAGCTTCAGTAATAGTAATAGTTTCTCCATTTTTATCAGCAATTCACAGTGACTGGGCATCACCATGTGGCAGTATGTGTGGGCACATGCCATCTATCATTTGGTGAGATGGTATCCACCCAACAACAGGGTCAAAATGTAAGGAAAATATCATTTATCAAACATACAATTTCCATTTCGTTTTATAGTACATGTACAACAGTGTTGGGTCCTTAAATCCATTTTATGGGGACTTGATATCCAATATCTCATGAATAATACATGTTCATGTTTTATGAAATTGGAGTGTTTCACTTTTCTCTTTAACTTAATGTTATGACTCTAACACAAGACTCATGAGACCAAAGTGTCTTACATAACAATTTCTTCTTTTTCATGATAGATCTACATGTATCTCCCTCCTGAACCAAAAGTATTTGTACCTTTCTTCACATTCATTTGTAAACGAATTTTTTGAGAAACGAATTTATATTTTGTATTTTCTAGCTTAGATTGTATTGCAAACTATCCCACTTATCTTTGCCTAAGCCCGTTAAAAAACTGGATCATAAAAAAAAAATCTTAAATGCATACAAATTACTAATCATTTTTCCTTTCTTCTCTTCAGAACGGTGGTGACTGTGTTTTTGACTCTTTGCCTCCTATGTCCTCAATTCTACATTCTGCTCATGAATGAAAGTACCAGATGGTGTCCACAGCCCCTCCTCCCATTCCTCCTTCTTTCCATCATATTTACTTTTTTTGTTATCGGTAAGATGGTAAAATTGAATTATTTCTTAATGATTGTAGTCATTAAATAATGTTCTATTGTACTGTTGCATTACATTTTGTATGTGGATTATATTGTTCAAATGTTTTGTCTTTTTAAGTAATTACAGTTGTCATTAAAAACACAAATAAACCTTTTCTGTATGCTTTAAATTTTTTTAAATCTCTTTTTTTTTGTTTTAAGAGTTCGGCTTCTGCTTTATATTAATTTTACCTTAGGAGTTGTATGCATTTCATTTCTGACTTTAATTGTACTCAAGCCATTAATTTTTTCCTAGTGTTCTACCGAGGAAGTTGTGTCTGCACTTATATCATGCATTACATGTACTTGTACATATTATATCTAACACATTTTCACAAACATTCCTTCACATTATTTCTCTTTCCTTTAATTAAAGCATGAGCGAAATAAAATACCTTTTTTTTCAAATATCATTATCTGTCGGGTTTTTGTTTTTTTTTTAGTTCCACTGTCCAGGCATATCTCATGCTTCATTTCCATACTTAGTTCTGTAAATCAAATTCTAGCTTTGTCTCCGTCTTATTTTTATTATATCTCTCTTTTCAACAGGGTTTACTTTTCTCTTTGTGACAATGGTTCCTGTGCCAAGAGCGGTGAAATTAGCTTTCCACGTCTTTGGATTAGTAACTTTCTGTACTGGACTTACTCACTGCATTCTTGTGTACGAGGCCAATGTTTGTGTAAGTTTTTTCAACATTTTGGAAATTTTTTGATAGATATGAAGCAAGAAAATTATGTTGTTTATATTTACCTCGGCTTCCTGGTCAAAACCTTTTTATATGACAAAGACCCCCTTCCTTTAAGCGGTTTTTCCTTGTAAGTGAAACCAAGAATTTAAACCCCATTCAATGTAGAATAACAGCTCCTGCATCATTAATTTGTTCTTACATAAGAAGAATAGCACATACGGCACACTCAAGTTCATTAAATTGTGAATTATCCATTATTGTCTTGCAGGAGTACACAACCACAGAACTGTATGTCCTGTCTTTGATCTTGGCAGTTCTTGGTGGGATCTCTATTGGTGAGTCATTCCATCTTTACATGTTTCAGGCACTCAATTGCTGCCTTTAGCGCCAGTGGGCATAATGGGTAGATGATAATGAAGGCACTCAACAGTGTTTGCTAAGTTGAATATGAGTTTTTCTTTTTCGTTAGGCAACCAAGACAAGAAAAAGGAATAGATTTTATTGCTATTTCTCTCTCTCTAGTACATTCACTTCAAATGAGTCTTAATACAGTGGAAACCGCATAATTTGAAGTGCTTGGGAATGGACCAAAACTTTGAATTAAGCGGGTTCGAATTATAGAAAGGGACATAACTGAGTTCCAAGAACGTCAAACTTCCGTCGGACACCCCACTCCTAAAAAATCGATTTTCTTTGTCAATTCCCTGCCCACTTTCTGCCACATCTACTGCAGGGTGTCATTCCCTATTTACTATTTTTGTTTAATCTGACCTCAAAACAGAAAAACGTGTGTTGATTTACAACTTGTGTATAGTGTTAGATCTAGATCTAGTACAGTCGAACCTGCCCAAGACAGAAACGGAAGGGATGGGAGAAAAGTTTCCGCCTTAGGTAGGTTCCGTCGATTTTTTTCTTTAATGTTAGGCCTAGTTTTCTGAGGTCCTATATCACTGATGGATTAGGCAGGGCCATTGTGGGGGGCCTTGTATAGGGGGAGGGGGCTGCCATAGTCTTAAATAGCCTGGAGTAAATGCTGATTGGTTCTCCGTCGGCAATGTCAGACCTGCAAGCATCCGGGACCAGAAAACCGACGTTAAAGGAAGTCTGTGATTGCTTCTTCAGACGCAAACCAAGTGAGCGGCGACGGACCAAGGACCTGTTTCACTGTTGGTAAAAATCAAAGGCTCATTTACTGTCCACGATGCTCTGGTTTCACACTCGTGATTATTCAATCTTAAGTCGCATGCTTCGGTACCAAACCGCCCCCAGCCAAACACAATTGCATCATTTTATGGTTCCGGTGGTCAAGCAGAAGGGGCACTATTTTCTTCTACGATTGGTAAAATGAAAGACTTTTCATCGTTCGGCACGTGTTTTAAAGGAGCCTGAGGCTAGTAAATTCCGTCTTGCACAGATGATTTGCTCAGTTGGGAGAGCATTTTGCATTCCGTTTTCACGTTGCACAGGTTTCCGTTTTATACAGGTTAAATATATTAGGAATTAATCATGGGGGGAAAAAGTAAGATTCCGTATTAGACAGGTTATCGTCTAGGCAGGTTCGATTTTACCGTAACAAAGCAAAATCACATGCCGTTCAGGGTCAACGGTGCCTAGATCTAAAAAAAACAGAGCCCGTCACACTGAAATGATGTAACAATATCTAGCACATTTCGCTTCGTCCCGTGCTCCCTTCCAGTCCCCTTCCCTGTGCTGGCAATTCACTTCGTGCAAAAGTTAGTGATGGTTCCAAGGTACCCATGGCAGACAGGCCTAACTTGACTTGATTTCTTTGTTTTACGTTGGTTTTCCAGGCAGGTCTGATATTGCCGACAAGCCTAATCCTGTCCTCGTAATGTTACTTCCCAAATGACATAATAACTGCTAAACAAATCTGGCCTCAGGGGATGAGTTACGTCACAAAGTCTGGCAAACAGTGTAGAGCTACACATGGGCCTACAACTACAATATTACCTTTCCGGACTCTCACCTCCAACACCTCTCCGCCCCCCGTCCCACATTGTATGCTCCTTTGTTTGGTTGGCGAATGGAGAGAGGAAGAAAAATTTGTTGCTGTTAATCACGATGCCAACTTCGAATTATGAGATTCCATTTATTGCCACTGGTTGCGATCTCAACTTCAATTTAAGAGAATCGAGTCCTTGTAGCTTTGAATTATCCGATCGAATTTAACAAAACCAAAGAGGAGGAGAAAATGTATGTCTCGAAAACTCTGATTTATCCGAAATTAGAATTATCCAACTTCGGCTTTCAAGGTTTCCTCTGTGCTTGATAGGACTACTGCATTTTTATTGCACACATTTCATCTATTTGTTTGTGTCTAGAGGCACTTAGAGCAGCAACAAAGTATCTCCACTTCTGTCATGGGCCATCGGTTTCAGACTCCCCCAAGTGCAGTCCATGCAATCCTAACTGTTTTTCCAAACCAACATCCAACATATTTTCAAAGAAATGAGGTGAATAAGTAACCCCCTGGCACCAGACTGGTTCTCAAAAGACTTGCAGTGATACCAAACAGGTGCTGCTAATTTTCTATTTTGTGTAGTGATTGATGGGTAACATGGAGATGTTTCATATTATTATTCCTTGAGAATACATAGGCCTACTATATTTAAATTTGTTTAAAATATGGGTGTGTACTTAATGGTCTTCATGCCTGCTCGCAAGTTGAGCAGCAACAAAGAAATGACATGTTGAAAGCTTTTTCTTCTCTCTTCTCTTCCTTATCATGCATGTTAATACTTGAAGTACTAGAAATACAATATTTACCCACAAACTAAGTGCATAACATTCTTTAACTCTTTTTTTTTTTTTTTTTTTAATTTACAGTTTTTGTTGTGGTGTTGCTTCCATTCTGGGTTGCCAACCAAATCAAGAGGAATTCAATTCTGGATCAGCAGGCTCGCAGGGGTGTATGTTATGAACCAACACGGTGTTGTTCTTGTCTCTGGCATATTTGAATAATAATTATGAGACAAAAACAATATTGACAAGGCAAAGTTACTGGTAAGGTAAAGCTATTTCATGATACAGAGAATACCTGATATTTATCCAACCACCATATGTCTGCCCCTCAGCAAAAATATTTCTTTATTTGAGGGAGGTCCCAAGTGCTTTTTGTCATAAACCTATTGCACCCTGCCAGGCACAGGAAGGCACTGTGAACTCTTGACACTTCATTTTTTTTGTATTTGAGTTAAAGGGACATATTATGACCAATAATTTACTCTCTGTTCATACACTGTACATAACGTTCTTTCAAATAAAAGTCTCCCATCCTACATGAAACAAAAACAGTCCACTGCTGAAAACCATTTGATGAATCAAGTATCTCCAAGATCAGTGGAAACTGGCAGACATGAGAAATATTCTTGAAGGAATGTCCTTAGTGATTTTTTTTCTTTGCCGCCTAAAGAAGACTTTTGTTTCTTCTAGGCTTTTTTTTCTTATTATATACACTGCGCGGCATAGTAGTTATTCAGCTTTATGGAAGAAGCTGGTTGTTGCTGTTTGGATTTCTTTATCACATAATATTTCTTAACAACTAGACAAGTCGTATGTTTATCAGCTTCATTGACTGATTATATTTAATTTAATAAAACAATATCCTTAATTGTGCTCTTGATCTTATGTTACAATTAGGCCGCGCGTCCACTGGGTTTTTCGTCACTTGTACGCCCGATGAAAACGTGACGTCACAGTCTTGTCTGCAGCTGATTAAACTACATCGCGTCCACTGCGCGCGCTTTGTTTTGACCTACCCAATAATTAAATTATTGCACCCTCTGTGTAGGCCTTCAGCAGAGGTGTATTACGCAGCACCAGTTGTGTGAATTTTTTTAAAGAAGTTTTTCGAACTTCTAGTTCTAGGTCTACTTATTTACAGTATTCGGTCAACGATGGATGCAGATCTACTTGATACTTTAGACATTTATAAAATTTAATTGTAGGCTAATGTAATACAGTAGATCAGCAATAACAAATTGTGCCTAGTCTTGTGTTGTGTTGTAGAATCTAGGTCAACCCACCAGTCCATTAAATCTGTCATTTTGCAGTACAAATGCTGTGTTACAAAGCATAATCCAGCTTAAAAGGATTAAATTCATAAAATACAATGCATTGCTAAATCTTAAAATTTTGTACGAATTCAAATTCCCAGTAATTTCTCAAAATAAAGTCGAAGTGTGACACACTGATCTCATTTTAAGTCTGGTGTACGGCTAACAAAAAGCGTGCATGCAGGAAAAGCCCGTAGTCAGGCGAACGAAATCATTGACTGACTAAAATGAGTTAGGCCTGCGAGCAACGAAAAAAATTGCAGTGGACGCGGGGCCTTAATAAGATAATATAATGCGTGTTTTTATCGTATGTAAATTAAAAAAAACCCTTGAACATTTTTTTCAAAAAGTTTTAACCACATTCTTTAACTTTAACCCTTTTACTGCCAGTTATTTGTTACTGAATCCTTGCCATTTTTTTTTTTGAAACTGTGAATATAACTTGAAAAACAATTCAGAGTTCTTTTTGTTATAGTGTGGATTGAAATTAGAATCCAGCGAAGTAACACCTTTAAATGGCGGCAGTTTTCGTTGAATTTGGCAGTTAAAGGGTTAAGCATGAATTTGTTAAAAGTTGGAT
The DNA here is from genome assembly GCA_039654405.1 of Bullina lineata. Classification (NCBI taxonomy): domain Eukaryota; kingdom Metazoa; phylum Mollusca; class Gastropoda; family Bullinidae; genus Bullina; species Bullina lineata. Next base: position 2,072 of record JBDFRD010193715.1, on the reverse strand, counting down.
TTGAGGAAGAAGACACAAGAGTCAAAATCTTAGACTTGCTTTAATACCATGTTCATGTACTTACATTTGAAATTAACATGATGGAAATATTGGAAATCAAAATCTTTGTCTGGAAATATTGAAGCTGCCTTCAGAAAAAAAATTTAAACCAAATGCCATGTATCTCTGTATCCGATGTGTTTTTTTAAGTCTTTAGATGTGAAAACTGTGGCCTAATCCAACCCTGTTAAACTAAACTAAACTAAACATGTCCAGTAATGCTCAATATTTTGATTTTGTGAAAAAAAGCATTCCGTCGTCAGCATCCCTTCCATGTTATATTATAATGCAAGTTTTTGTATTCGTTTTACACTTCTATTCGATTTAATCTTAAAATGTTATATATCTCAAGCAACAGTCTGTGGTATAAAAAATGTTGTGTTATAAAAAAATACCTGTTTACGCCAGAGTTCATGCCTCTCTCCACATGTTTGAACAGGATTCAATTCACATGCACTGTATTAATGTAAGTAAAGTTCCTTCAAGGCCAGTGAGGCCCACAGAGCCGGAGCTTATTCCGGTTTCTGTAGCGTGAAGCGGAACAGATGATTTTTACATCATCTCCTAGACAGGACGCTAGTCTGTCGTAGGCTCACTTCCCCAGCAGAATATGCTGGTACCCAATTCGCACCTGGGTGGGGAGAGGAAAAATAGTGTAAAGTGTCTTTCCCAAGGACACAACACGGTCACCTCCGGATTCGAACCCTGGACCCTTGGATTAGGAGTCCAACGCTCTGACCATTCGGCCACCGCACCACCTACTGTATTAATGTGGTGTCATCTTAAAGTTAGTGTCCTTGATCCTTCTCTTTTGTTATTGTGAGTTAAGGCAAATGTTCTCACAGTCACTTGAACACTCTCCTTCCCCCCCCAACTTTTTTTTTTTTTCAATCTCAAAATGCCTTAGTTGTCCTTTTTAATTGAGACTTACATAAGTATAGTTGTTTTCACTTTTATATGTAATTTTGCTTTTATTTTTCTGACACTTTTCTGCATAATACATTTTTGTGTGTCATACTGTCACCCCATTATAAGCTGAAGAGAATTGCTAGGCTAAGGCATACCATTGCAAGCAGTGCAAAAAGCCATACTATATTACAGATTTTCTGGTGGTTATCAGTTATTCATTACATAATAGAAAAGTCGGAACAGACATCTTTTAACTAAACAAAAATGAAAAATTATCCACCTGAATAACCAAGGAAGGTGGGGTTTGGCTTATTCTGAATGAGCACTTTTTAAGTAATATAACTTGTTACGGGTTTAATACATGAAGTATATTTCAGGGCATTACCAAAGAGACATGTTTGTTAACGAGACTGTTCAATACGCTGTGCATTTTTTAAATGAACTTTTTGAGTGTCTATCACTGATTATATTGATGCAGCCGCTGGCCATGTTTGTACCAATCGCTGATCTATTGGTTCTGATTAGGGCATCTCTTTTAGTTTCAGATATTTTTAAACTTTTTAAACTTACTATTGGATCGATGAAAGTTATAATTGTGAAATTACAAAAATGACTATAATTTTGAAAGTAATTCACATTATATATAAAATCTAAATGGAAGACAAAGATGCACAGCTAATGTATACTCTATTGTAGGTGTCATTGCAATTTAAAGCAATTTAACTCTATTATATCTTAATGCAGATCTTCTGTCAGATGAACAATATCACAAGGCAATGGATGTGGTAAAGATATACGTACATGTACATTTTTTATCTCATCTTTCTCCCTGTTTTTATCCATTATATTTATATATAATTACAAGGCATAAGAAAGTAGACTAGAATGCACTGCCCACATTCTTGTTTCTTCTTCTCAGTTTTCATATTTTATCCCTACCTTTTCTCATTTGTTTGTTCTTTGGGGTTTTTTTTAAGTGATGTACCTAATGAAATTATGTGGCCCAGTGTAGCCAGTACTATACTTTCTTGTGTGTAACACTATATCATACAGTAGAGTCCAGTTATCTCGAACACGGAAATCTCAAATTCACTGATATGTCGAACATAATTCTCGGCCCCGTT
>JBDFRD010193604.1:0-11811 GCA_039654405.1 Bullina lineata | reverse complement strand
TAAAAATACAACAATGTACACAATGATGACATGAGACTGAAAGATGGGCAGCTAAAAAGAAAGACATCAAGACGGTGAATTCCCCAGAGATGTGAATGTATCCACACATACTCACAGGCTGGAAAGAGAAAAGAACTGATGAAAGCTTTCTAAAACACAGAGGCTCATGCTCCCATTATTATTATTATTACTATTATTATTTTCCGTATGATTCTTATGACCTTGTACACCTCCCTACGCATGCGGTTTTCAAGTTTCCTATTTTTATTTACTCTCTTTCTCTTTCTGTAGTTGTTTTTCACACCAGCATTTTTTTGTCAATGTCTCATTTTGTGTGTTATACCCTCTGCTCCTTTCTTTGCGTCTTTTGGTGACACTCTTGATGCCTATTACTTCCTCTTCCTCTTCTTGCCTTCCAAGTCTGCGCATAAAGCTAAATTTTTTTCTTCTTATCTTTTCCTTCTTTTCTCCTTTTATGTGAACGTTTTTTGTTCCTTTTTGTTCCCTTTGAGGACAGAAATTGTCAACACATCAGTTTGTCTTTGTGTACTTCTACGGGATAGCTTCATTTGGTTGTGTTTGCTACTTTACATTTTCAGCTTCCCTGCAGCTTTCATTCACTTTTTTTGCATTTATTCTAAAACAACTGGATATCAAAAAGGAATAAGTAAATGAAATAAGAAAAATCACATTCCTCAGTCATGTCTAAACAGAGAGAAAATACATTCTAATGAAAGATGTCATTCAGGGAAAAATGGAAGGCAAGAGATACAGGGGGAGACACAGGACAGAGATATCTTTGCAACACCAAAGAATGGATGAGATGAAACTGCAGATCAATAATACAACTTAGAGAAGAAAAGAAAGAAATGGTCCACAAGGGTAACGAAGGGCAGCCAAGACTGATGAGAGTGATGCTGTTCAATGAGTGATGAAGACAAAGCATTTATTGATGCAATGATTTAAATGCTCAGAAGTAAAAAAAAAAATAAATTAAGGAACGCATGTAATACAATGCAACCGTATCAGTAAATTCTATCAAGAGGTCAATTACAATCCAAGTCTCTTTATCCTTAAATGGGCTAAATTAATTCTCTATGAACTCACTCAAAGAATTTTTTTTTAACAAGTCTTTCATTGAAAATGCCTGGCTGGAAACTATCCTCAAGACAAGGCTTGCTTTTTCACAAATTATAATCATGCATCTGTGAGAAATAAGATCCTCTGTGGGAGAAAAACCGATGTCCTCCTCAGTTTTATTGATTTTGCTGTGAACGGTATGTTTAAGTGCATTTATAGCTACCATGGGAGAAGTAGGCTTCTAAGTTTGTTAAATGATGTCAATGGAGCAAATAATAACATGATAAATCACAATGTAGCCCACATGCTAATCAAGTGTTGCATTTAGTATTAAAAGTACAAGACACGTTTCAACATTGGCAGTCAATAACTCAGCACTATTCTCTGTCCACAACCAACTTTACTTTTACTTACAGTTACAGCAAATCATACTGAATTCTAGAACACATACAAGTAAGAAATATCAGACCTTTCCTCTTAGAAGTGGGTGCTTTGTTTATGGTTAAAAAAAAGAGAGGGCAAGAAAAAATATTTATCCCTTCCAGACTCTGGTGTAACTAAATACTTTCTAAACAAAATGTTACATAAAGAGCTTTCAAAAGAAAATGGTTGTTTATATTGTAAGTTCATCAATATTTTATTGGTGTATTTATAAAAAAAAAAGGTTTAATAGCAAAAATTAATGTTTCAGTGGAAAACTTTAATACATGTATAACATGCAAACTGAAGTCCACTGCAAATGAGTTTGTTAGTAAAGAGGGGAACATATCTAAGTACAGCTCAGAGCTGTAATCAGATTACCTTTTTTTTTTTTAAGTTAGCACTAAGGAATGACACAAAGACATGGTTTCATATAAGTACTAGTAATTCAAAAATATACCATAAATGCATTATATCTCGAACATATTTATTTTGTTGTTGTTTATTGCAAATTCACTGCAAAAGGTCTTTAATCTAACTTAAAAGAAAAAGGTATAATTTATAATTACCGTTTTAGTAAACAATTTAAAGCTTAATAATTTTTTAGGAAAACAATCACACAAGAAAACAGAATAATGAATTGAAGGTCAGAGTTAAATCATTTGCTTCTGTCAAAGACAATGGTTCACAAAAATAAAACAATTTAAGTAAGTGCAAACTAGGAGTAATGAATGCTAGTGAGTGAACAAGAGAACTATAGCCACAATGGGTGTTACTGAGAATTTTTACTGGCCCTGAAACACTTCTTGAAAATTTGCCCATCCCTGAAAAACGCTGGGGTCCAGGGTGTAGCGCCCTGCTAGAGGGACCAGAGAGGCGTCCCCCCAGTCGAAAACGTTTTTTTGCTACTTTTTTTCAGTTGAAAAACGCCATTTCCTGATACAAAAATGTTAAATTCCAAATTTCAAAAGGTAAGTAAAGTGTCAATATTTTCTATCTACAGGTTGGTGATTTATGCAATCACTGAGCATCAGGAAGCTTAGTCAGTCTTCATTCCCGTTCCGTGTCCACGGAAAACGAAGTTCGGAAATCTCGTTCCAAGACTCACTTCTTCATGCAAAAAAATGGAGTACAATGCATGAATTTTGTGATAGCATTGATACTACTCCATACTACCACACTGCATGCTGAACAGAGGACTAAATATGGAAACAACCGCATCGAGCACCGTAATTTGATAACTGGAGACTTCGATATACCAGTTATGCTTTTTACACAGTTTCGACTGCTGTCAGTTCTAGCAGTTGAGCGCTCTACGTGAATAGTTCAGCTTCGTCTTTCTAATGATTCGCGTTTCGGCTTCGCTTCCGCGGCTCACCCCAGATTTCCAGCTCATCCCGGAAAAATAACACCCATGATGGCCACACAAAAGATTGTATGATGACTGTACAGTTCTTTCCTCCTCAAACAAAAACAAAATTACATTATAAATGAATCATTAATCCTGCCTAAAAATTCTGGCTCAAGGAAAAGTAACAAATAAAAAAATTACTTACATTCTTAAATCCAGTGGAAAATTTCCCACGTAGCCACAGTTAGATGACAAAATATCATTTTCTTTTAAAATACTTTTTCACTCTGTGATGGAATAAGCAGAAGCTGTTTTGTTTCTCTGTTATCTGTGAAATCAACAAAATTAAAATGACAACAGATGGTCAGGCAGTCTTTGTTTTGAATAATATTCCCTCCAATACTAAAGGCTGTGTATTATATGCTGAGGACAAACAAATGTAACCACTGAGCAGCTGGGCTTTTGATAGTGGAGGAAATTGACATGATGATACTTACATTTACATACAATGGACTTATTTGTGATTAAAAAAAAAAAGCAGTGAATGTAGTTGGAGTCTTCCAAAACTAATTTATTTTTTCCATGTTTCACTTTGAGTTTAAGCTCGAGCTGAAGACATTTTTCTAAAACTTATTGAAAACACAGATTTTCAGAAAAAACAAAACAAAAAAACTAAAAACCGCAAGTAGTTCATGAACTTTATCACCCCTACAACAGTCAAATGAGGAAAAAAGTAGATTTAATGTCGTCTAGTCGGTCTAGACAAGGCATGAATCAATTAATTTGGAAACTTCACTTGTAATTTTTTTCATTAAAAGCACCTCTGTGTTCATGATCATGGCATGTCTTGTCATTTGATTTCTAGTAGCTTCCTCAGGCAGCATATGAAACATTTTTTAATCTTTTCTCTTGTCTAGAAAATAACGTCCAAGTCTCACTTCCAAAGGAGGGTTGAGAGATTGTTAGGGAGAAAAGTTCACAAGCCCTATCTAGACAGTCATGAGTCTTTGAAGGTAGTGGCAGTAAAATGTAGATTGGATTTTTATAAAAATAATTATAAATGGAACTGAAAACACCACGGGGATTCAGTTTTCTTTCATCCTGTAAAGTCCCCCTGCCCCCACTCACACTCACAACACAGTTAAAGGGGAGTCTCGGGCTTCAAGCCCACCCGCAGGTCGCCTTGAGGTCAAAATGCCAACTGTACAGTTAAAAACCAAAATAATAAGCCCAACCTCCTGAATTCAGAGCGATCCAGAAAATTATCCGTCGGCTTCAAAGTCTGGGGTACTCAGCGCTCAAAATGAAGGGGTGCCAAAATCAAAATTGTGTAAATTTGACTTCAGAATCTTCACCAGCATCAAATTCTAGTGCGATCTGATATCAAACAAGTAAATGATTCTTTTTCTTCAAAAATACTAAGCAAAGATTCTTGTATCCCATCTATTTAAAGCAGCGCCGGTATTGGCAGGTGCCAGGTCAACAAAGAAAAACATTTTGTGCTAAACTCATCATCATTTACTATAGTATTCCTTCGCTAAATCTAGAGTACATCAATATCTCCTGCATTCACCTAAAGGTGTCGTGGACAAGAGAACAAAGATTTTTTTCGCCTCTTTTTCTTCAGATAAAGGCACAAAACTATACTGGCAGCAGTTTCCCCACTTTCGGTGGGAGCCATTTCGTGTTGGCCTGTGTCGTATGTGGACATAGGCCGCCCGCAGGCTGGCTTGAGGCCGGCCCTCACACTTTTAACTGTGTCGTGAGGGGGGGGGCTTAAGACTTTCAGTCCTTCTAATTGACTTAAATTCTAATGAAGCTGATACTTCTGATCTCTGTTTGATCAGAATTGGACGAAATGAGAAAATTAAAGATATCAATATTACCAGCTTTGATGACTGCTAACTTTTAAAAAATAAGCATTTTAAAAACTCATGCAATCTGGAATTTATGTGTGTCATTTTTGCTATCAACCTTCTCATAGTAGTATATCCAATGGAACCTATAAAACAAAAATGCCAAAATTATATATTTTGGTGTGGAGTATTCATTTAGCGCAGCCCAGCAAAGGAAAGAGAGCACAGAGTTGGGGAGGAAGGATCCCACCTTATGCCAGAGGACAGTGATTTGCTGCCGTGGCTAAGGAAAGAGGAAGGGGAAACAGAAGGCTGGGGTTGGGAGACCACCCCAAGGTCCAAAGGCTGGTAATGGCACTTGTCATATGCAACAGAGTGAGAGTCTGTCAATATTCAACAACAATGATTGGAAATCTGGAAGGTCTAGAAACAATTACTGACCATCACAGTCTCTCTAGTTCATCCAATATAATGATATGAAGAGTGGAATGAAATCAGAAGCTTTGATTGTATTACACGATTAGGCATCAGGGACATCTTTCAGAATTGAGCTAGAGCGTAGCTAGTAGCAGTCTATGTTTGTCTTTTAATGGAAAATTATACAACAAAGCAAGAAAGTGGGATGGTCTTAACAGGGGGGAATTCATTATAAGAAAAAATGTCTTGAAAATTAGGATCTTACAATCTAAGGGTTTTAAAGAATTTTAAGAATGGTACGATGAAGCCAAGAAGGCCAAATAACCTCTAGAGCTATAAAAACAGGTAGTAACATGTTACTAGGATTCCCACTGTACAAGAAATTACACACTGCTCTTTCTCAATGCTTCCTCAAAAAACTTATGGCCAGAGAAATAAATAAAATTTAATATAGCTGACTATTTCACGACTACACAATAATGTAATGCAACTGGATGTAATTAGTGGAAAATCAAGTTAGTGCCATCAAGCAATTGTCAGCTAGTGGTATTTGCATAATGTTGCCAATCTTAGGCACAATGTACATAACTCACAGTATCTCATTCCAATTTAAAAACACTAGATCTACAGAAAAATTACTTAGGTTCCGAATTTCATTAGATTTTTCAATCAACTCCTAATAATATAGATGATAACAATATGCCTGAAGCAATTCATGTTGTGATCTAACTTTGCAGGATGATACTCACTGGCTCTCTGTAAACAAAGTTTCACAGAAAATTGTTTTTATCAATTGTAATGTTCACATTGAAAATATTTGCCTCCATAAAAATGCTGAGAAGGTGGAATGGGGCGTCTAAAGACATTTGTGAACCCGCAAATAACAGAGACAAACCTTAACTTAGAACTTTCATTCCTCTCTAAGTAGGTTGATCGTTAAAGAACCTAGTGTAATAAAAAAGTACAGATCTGAGAAGATCTACATTCTACTCCCTGGGTTAGGGTTTAAAGTTTAGGCCATGAGGTCTGGTACTGCAAAGGCAAAGGATAGGGTTCATGTCCAGTACTGCAAAATCATGCCAAAATCTAGTCTAGAATCTAGAAAAATGAATACTCCTCAATCTGAAGTTCATGATTCTGATGACCATAATACACCAAACAAAAGATACTGTCTTTACTTTGGATACACTCAAAACTCTTCTCTAGTCACTAATCTTACTCTTGACTGTAGTCTGTCTCTAGTGAGTCTGTACTTATCGAACCAGAATAATAGAAGGGTCTTTAAAAGATCATTCATGGAGGAGCCTGAGTACGAACTAGATATCTACTTTATTAATGAAGTCATTGCCACAGCAAATCAAAGTTACGATTGTTACTAATTATTTATCGCTTGGAAGAAAATAATGACACAAGAATAAATACCTAACAAATCAGCCGATGTCTCCAGCTGAATCACTCCATGTTGTTTAGGAAATTTATTCGATACAATGTTGGATAAGATTAAGCTATTTGGAAAGATTAAGAAATGAATTAATTAAAAATTATTCACAGTATATGAATAAAATTTTATGTCTAAATTCATAATTTGTATTTTTTTCTATTATTTTTTTGAAATTTGATCAACAATATTTTCTTTGAATGATAAGAAAACACATTATTTTATAAGACTTATTCACATCCAATTTTGTATTATCGTAATGAAAGGCAAGTCGTGACGACATGAAAAGTTGGAGTGGAAAAGGAAAAGGAGATGTAATGACAAAATTCGAATATAAGGCGAGCCCACAAGTTGGTTTTGTTGAGTTGTAACTCTAGTTTTGATGCAGTGAAATAGAATCTACGCATTGTAGAAATGTATCATTCACACATTCATTCATTTTTCCATTGAATTGACCTGCCAGGTTTTGCTTTGATTGTCTTTTAGATTGTAAAGTGGTTTGCTTTGAGTCGAGGAAGAAATTTTGTCATGATTTATTGGTAGAGGCCCATCGAAGACAACAGTGTTTCACCGCTGACTAAGCTACTGACTAAGATGGTCAAGATTTTAGATCAATCATTGCTAATGACTCATACTGCGACTGCATTAGTTTTTTGTTGACATTAACGAGATCTAGAATCTAGATAAAATGATAAAAAAACAAAAAACAAGTGGAAACTTATAATTAGAAGTTATAATAGATTCTACTCCTCTCTATTAAAAATGTGAGCAAGTTTTAGATCCATTACAAAATCAAGGGAAAAAGTAGGCATGCAGACACCAACAAAACTACATTTAGTAATGATTTAGATCTAGTTATTTTATTATGGGGAGGTTTTCCGAACGCGGTGGCATTGCAAGAATTCAAGGGTTAGGGTTAGAGGTAAGGGTTAGATCTAGTGATAGGGTAGGGGTAAGGCCCCTCTTTTTTTATCCTACCCCACCAAAGAAAGCCCTCTTTAGTTACTTGGGGTATGAGACTGCGTTCGGAAATCCTTCCTTATTATGTCATGTACACCACAACTGCAACATCTACTTCTAAATCCTGATATAATATCTTCTCAATGTCTCCTTTCTGATTTAATCATTACTTTTACTTTGGTCTTTGTTGTCCACCACTATGGTACCTTTGTAATTGTTAGATCTAGATTATATTATATTCTTAATTTTTTGTCCACAGTTACAACAACAATCACAGACTTGGCTAAAGCCATTGAACTTTATGTTGAGCCAACAAAGATCTTGAGCAGACAATATTATTTTCAGTAATGTTTAATTTGTCAGTAGAGAAAAGCTACTCAAGTCAGACAAGATGCACCAGTTTGATGATCTAATTTGTCTTGATGATGAAAATCATCCTGACTTCAAGATGAAAACCTTTGTAGATGATGATTTACAACTTGCAAGAAAACTTCAGGAGGAGTATGACAGGGAAGCTGCTTCATGTTTAGAAGAAGATGACAATGATAATAATTCTGCAATAGCATCAGGGAGAAGAAACTATGATGATGCAATTGCTCCTTTGTCATACTCAGAGCTTTCTCCTGTTGACAGCTCCCTTGAGTATTCAGACCCAAATCCAGAAATCCGGACTCTTTTTCTTCAGTTCAATCTACAATATTTTTGGGGAGCTCTGGACGGCATTGAAGTTAAATGGAGCCCCAGGATGACATTGTGAGACGTATTCATTTTCTTTCATACCTTTTATATTTAAAAATAAATTAATATGGCTGCTTTGACTTTGAGTAATATCAAACTGAGGTTTTTTTAAAATAAAATTCTAATAACATTAGACACTTTCTACTAGTACACAATTTGTTACCACTGATGTCACTAAACACAATATCTTTATTTCATGTAATGGATCCCATTGTTCTTACTGACGATAAAAAAAACTAAACTTATACACTAAAAAAAACATGGTCGGTAACAGAAGGTAGACACTGTTTAAAAAAAGGTAAAAGCCATTAAAAATGTTAAAAATCTTGCACAAGAAGTTAAAGTAAGGTGGAGATAAAATCCAATTTCTGTTGTTAGTAATAATGATAATCAATAATCTGTGTATGATAAATGAAATGTTCTAATTATTCCAGTTAGCTTTAAAATTCTGTGTACATTCATGGTCTGTACTTTCTCTCCTTTCCTTACTCCCTTTTTTTTTATACACAGATGTGCTGGTTTGTGTGTTTATGAAGGAAGAGGTGGGCTGTGTTCCGTGCGCTTGAGTCAACCATTGCTGAAGTTGAGACCCAGAAAAGATCTTGTCGAGACATTGCTAGTAATTGGATTTGTATTTTTATTGTTATTATTACACAATGTATTACTTTGTTCCACTGTAAAGTTATCCGCTGACCATTCTGCCTCACAATTTAGATTTACCTGGTTTTGCTTTCATTGGCTCAAAATTTGTTTACACTGATTGTGCTTTAGGGAGTAAATAAAGAAAATAAGATGACCTTTAGTTTTTAGATTGTAAGAACAGCATACAAATTGCTCACACTCACAGGAAGAAATAAGACTATTAGTATAAACCTCTTTACCCTGTTTGGTTTCATGCTGGATTCCAGTTAAAACACAAAAATATATATTTAAGGTGAGAGTTATATTTTATGAGTATCATGGCTCAATGGTGTGTACTGAAGAAAAGGATTGAGTGAAAAGGGGTTAGTGAAGTTTGTAATACTGTGCAACACGGATTTGTCGAACGCACAGATTCCCCGAACAAAAGTTGTCGTTCCAACTTTTTCCTCTACATGCATTTTCTTTGTATTTTTTGCACGTATTTGTCGAACCTTAACGCGGATTCCTCAAACTAAATGTTGCCGGCCATTGCATCAGGAAGTTTTCTGTTTCAGTTCGCACTTTCAGGCACTTCAGTGGGGCTAGATCTATCTATACATTTTTATGAGTGTGTCGAGCAGTTGTTCTGAAGTCATAAAACCAGCCGTGTAGTGTTTGCGATTGTAATGCCACTGTTTACACTGTAGCTTGCAGGCAATTTATGGGGCTATGTAATCTCCCAACCAATTCCATCCTCTCACACAGCCCATGTGTGGTGCGAACCCTGGGACTGTGATTTCGAGTGCAATAAAAGTCGGTGATGCGAGAAAGAGCATGTGTGTGATTTCTTTATTTTACGTCCGTTTTCCAGTCCTTGTTAGATCTGGTCTGAAATCGACGATGGAGAAAAGCATCATCATCGCAGTTTCACTGTGTCCTTGAATACTCCTCAATCCCCCCCTTTTCCCCACTTGACCAAGATGTGAAAGAACTCAGTACCCACGTGTGCCTGCTGTCCCATCCAATCATATGCTTTGTAATGTAGACTAACAATTCAATGACCAATCACAAACTTTCAAAGACGAAGAACACATGGAAGTCGCTAAAATTAGACGGTTGCAATTCAGATGCAGTAAAGTTTTATCGCCCATTCCCTTTCCATGTAAAATTCTTTCTCCACTTTGGTTTTAATTATTCTGGTGAGAGTACTCGATCTGCAAACATCTTTCAAATTACGCTCGACTGTATTCTGCTCAACATTACACATTCCTTAAACACGGATTCCTTCAATAAATTTACCCATCTCAGGGAGTTCAATGAATGTGTGTTGCACTGTATACCACACGGGCAATACCTTTGGTTTGTTCTGAGTTTGTACATTTTTTCACTTAATGAAGGCCACTTACATTGATACAAATTACAAGTTATTCTTGTATTATTTCAGTAATTAAATCATTTACATGTATAGAAATTTACATCATGACACTCATGATCTGCATAAAATTATAAATCAGTACCTATTATTTTTTGTACCCAAAAAACAATGAAAATTTTTGTGAAATGGAATCAAAATATAGACAGATAAACAGGTCCAGAGAACCATTTCTAATTTCTTCCCTTGCACTCAGCTTGGAAAAATTTCTATAAATACTAACTTTGATAATTTAATTCTTTTTTACTTTCATTGCAGCACGAAATGATTCACGCATACCTGTTCATTACTGACAATGATAGGGTAAGTAAAATCTTCAACAAGGTTTATGAGAAGTATCTTTTTTTTTTTTTTTTACAATAACAAATGTTGTGAAGGAATCATCTTGTTCAGTAAATTAGGCATTTAGTACCTCAGGGTTAAGGCACTGAAGCAAAGAAGTGCACATGTGTCTGTTTTTAGGAATGTATTATACAGTCCTTGCAAAGGGAATATTAAAATGTGATAAACAAATGGGAGTGTGTAAATTATGTAATATATTTTTCAATATATTTATGCCTCTGCATTCCCGGAGGAAGATAGGGTCAAAGCAACACTTTTCCATTGGACTCAGTTTTGGGCATCTCTCTTCAGCTTTTCCGTGACATGCCAGCATTCTTAATTATATAAATTTGAACACAATTGTTCAGAATTGTTACAAACTAATGAATGTATTTTTTAAGGGAAGAAAGTGTTCTTTCTGTACTCTACCATAACTTCAAACTTGCCTTGATTTCAAGTTTTCCTTTGTTTTGTATTTAATAGCAAAGGAGTTTTTCTACACAGAAATTAGCCTGTTACTTGTGTGCTAGTTTGCACATTGCTGTTAGTTATCGCACGCCAGGCTGCGTTGTGTTTCTTTGGCATAGAAAATAAATGCGTGGAGTTCTTCAGGGAGACGAAACAATTCATCTGCAAAGTCCACCTTTAAAAAAAATCCAATGGTAAACCTTCATTAACCAAGTTAGGGATGCTCATATAATTTAGGCTTGGTTTCACATAGCAGCCAAGGGCAAAATCATAACACTTTTGTATCATTAACACCATAGCATAGATCTTGAGATGTTAAGTGTTTATTTATTAAAAGTAACTTAATATGAAGTCTATTCATATCCTTTTCTCATTTGTCTTTTTTATGTTTTGGTTTTCTTTGTTAGGACCATGATGGGCATGGACCTCAGTTCAAGAAGCACATGAACAGAATCAACAAAGCAACAGGAGCAAATATATCTGTAAGTGTGACTGATTAAAGTTCTTTTATAGCAGTACATTTGTCAATGATTGCTTTCTTGCTTCAAGTGTCAGGCCTGGTGCAGGCATCAACGGTCATGGTCTTCCAGTCTATTCTATTATCTGTCAGCCGGATGAAGTTGTTGTTGGATATTAGTTTATTTGTTGAGAAAGTATTCAGACTGTCAATGTATGATGTTCGTTGTCTTCCTCTGCTTCTTCTTCCTTC
>JBDFRD010193493.1:0-11811 GCA_039654405.1 Bullina lineata | reverse complement strand
TCTGTCTCTCTCTCTGTCTGTTTGTCTCTCTCTTTCTCTCTCTTTCTTTCTCTCTCTCTCTCTCTCTCTGTTTATGATTGTGCTTATGTGTCCGTCAGTCTGCCTCCTGGTTTCTTTAATGAAGGTGTCAAAAACTTGCGCTCTGCTTGACGATACCCGTGCAGGATATTTTTGAATCATTGCTTTATTTGTCCATGTTCTGATTAACTTCCAACATGTGTAATCAGTAGATTCTTACATGTCATCAGAAAATGTTGTAAATTCTCTTTTATTTTAGTTTCTTCGTTCAGTTCTTCTTTTCCTTCCGGGTGGCTTTTTTTATACACCCAAGTCTTATTTTCTTTTGTATTGTCTTGTCTTGTCCACTGTTCTTTCGCTTTGTCATTCTTGGTTACATTCTAAAGTCTTTCTTCTTTGTTTTTCATGTGTCAATGTTTTAAAAAAAAAGTGAAATGTTGGTCTCATTTCATCTTGTCGTGTCAGCTTACATATTTATATTTCCATACATGCATAATTAATGTGCGACATTCTAACAGTATGATTGTCTGTCTGTCTGCCCGTCACAAGAAAGCTAACACATACAATTTACTCACAAGCGAAATTTTAAGGAAAGTGCTCTCCCTTCATCTTTTAACTGCTATGAACTGTTTTATTTTGTTACACAAATTAAGTTTTATAAACATTGCAACACATCCTGCAACGACAACTCATAGGATCTTACCTATGGATCTTGGATTTTCAGAGATTCTTTTTTTAGGTTAAAAGGTCTTCCACTTGCAATAAAAAAGAATGCTATTGCTGAGTTAGATCTATATGAGATGATTCTGCCGGTATGTCAATTCTTCTTTAACTTATCGCATGCGTATACTTATTATAATTTGGACCTTACTCTCTAGAATTTGAATGCTCATTTAACTGTTAAACTATTTAAATTTAACATCTCGATCTAGATCTAGATCTAGGATAGATCTAGGACTAGGCCTCATAATTAAGATTGAATGCATGAATGATTGTTTAGAAGTACATGTAGAAGGATATTTCAATGTGTATTACTGGTAGATCTATTAATCGTGAAAGTGATCTGATTGTAGACAAAACGAAAAAAAACCTGATATATATAGAATCTAGACTATATTTTTGTATTTAATAGGCCTACGTCTTTGATAGTCCATAAGTCCATGTTTTTAAAGTTAAACTCTCGGTAAGATTCAAGTAGTGTGTCACTAAACCCCAATGCTAATCCCCTAATCCAAGCCCCAGTTACTGGCCATCGGAATGTGTTGTACAAAAAAGGCTGTCGTTATTCACATCCGGGATGTTGTTTTGACGATAGATTGAGATTGAGGCGAGGCCACACCCCATCTCACAATAACCCCCACCATTTTGATGACTGTGGGATATTATTTCATGAAGCTTGAGTTCTTCAAGTTCCGTGCTGTCATCTGATGTCTAAAGATTTTTTTATGCCTTTAAAGATTAAACAATATTTCAACTAAAAAGACTCACCTCTTGAGAAACTTGATGGTTCTCGTGGTTCATCCAGGATGCGATTAAAAATATTTGTAATGGCATCCCGGATGCGAATACTCACATCGTACAAAAAAACATGCAGTTTTCGTAGATCTAGTTCCTGTCATGCAAAGTAGCAAACACAACTAAATGAAGATATCCCGTAAAAATATACAAACATTTAGTACATGACATGATGATTTTCTTTCACTCTACATGCTATATCTAGATCTAGGAACATGGATTCAAACAATTCAGAGATGACCCTGTTTCAACCTGGAATTGAAGCAGAGGCGTCAGATTCTGGGGAAATAAAGACTGACGGAACAAGCTTGAAGAATCTGCCAAATCTCAAGGAAGAAGATTCAGCTTCTGTGAGGGACATAGTGAAAGAGGCTGTGGCCGACTATGGAGATGAATGCTTTCTTTTGAAGAATGTCCTCTCAGAACCAGAGTGCACCCATTTTATAAATGAAGGAGAAACGGTTGGATTTGAAAAGATTAATTTTGCTCGTCAGGATTACCGCAGTTGTCAGAGGTAAGGACAGGGAAAATTGAATAGCTTGTTTTTACTCTTCTCGTGTTTTGTACTGGATTACAACTTTTTCTTAATGTGTCTCAATCTTTTCACCTGGTTCAGTTCACAATGTCTGCATTCCCAGTAAGTGCTCGTAATGTTTCGTTGTTATTATAAGATTCCAATCATGAAGCAACCATTTTGGTGCAATTTTGAACATTCACATTAAATCTGTTAGAAAGAAACTGTAAGGTAAATAAGATGCAATCAATGCAAAAGGAGACATAGAAATGAGGTGTGGCCATAATTACATTGACTGATAAGTCTTTGTCACTGAAGTCTGAAGTCAACAGAAAAAGACTGAAGAGGAAAATTGGAAGTTCAGTGCTCTTCCATTTGTCTACCTCGTCTCTTGGGTCATAAAATCAAAATGAATGAGTCATAAATTTGTCATTAGATAGCAATAATAGCATGAGTCTGAAGTTTTGTGTTGTATTTTGATCACATCTAAAAGCACACTTGTTCCAATATCTTTTTTTCTTTTAAACTAGGCTTACTTAATGAGCAAATTTTGTTCTATTGGAATTATAAAACACATTTTGCTAAAATTTATGTACAGCATTGCTGACTTGTAGCTTATCTTAAAAAAAGGTATAAAGTTAAATTAGTCATAACTCATTAATATTACAATAGTTTCTTACTTTTCATGCACAAAAAGCTATCCACTTGCAGGGGCAGACCGACAACTTCTTCATAATTTTAATTACAATTTTTATTTTATAATAATTGTGTGTATCTCTGTTTTTCTTCCCTTGTGAAAACAGAATTTCTTTTCAAAGTCCCCACTTGGCTTCTGTGCTGTGGCAGCGCATTCTCCCTTACCTTCATGACATTACCATAGATAGCGACCCTCATGACCTGCACATAGAGGGTGTGACATCTTTGATGAAGGGGACATGGGCTCCAAGCGGACTCAACGATGTACGTGGTTTGTGTATAATTTTCTGTTTCAGTTGAGTAATTAAGAAAATATTTTTTCTTTTTTTTTTTTACAATGCTTTTTCATTTTTTATTCTTATAAAAATTACCTTTTCTTTCCTCCTCTTTTTAAAGTTTCAGGGTTTATTCCTGTGCTATCAAAGGTTTGGTGGCGCGATGGCCGAATGGTTAGAGTGCTGGACTCCTAATCCAAGGGTTCAGGGTTGGAATCCGGGAGGTGACAATGTTGTGTCCTTAGGAAAGACACTTTTCACCTTTTTTCCTCTCCCCACCGAGGTGCGAATAAGGTATTGGCATATTCTGCTGTGGAAGTAAACCTACGACAGACTAGCATCATGTCTAGGAGATGAAGTAAAACTCATCTGATCCGCTTCACGCTACAGATTGATTGTTGGTTTATTTATTGTGTTTTATACAATCATATACCTTGCTGCTTATTACAGCCTAGAGTTTCTTAGTGATGTAACCTACATCCAAGTTTTTCAAATAAAGATAGATCTATAATCTCTGCACAATTTGTTTTTGGTCATGCTTTTATTCTAGAATTGTCTTTGTCTTTTTATATTTCTAAGTCCTGAAATAATTCTCACTTCCCCTAACCACAGTTTTTTCCACACCTGTCTAATTCACCCAGGTGTTCCGCTTGTGTCGTTACTTCCCTGGAGGTCATTTTGCCCCGCACAGAGATGGCTTCTTCGTGCGCTCCACCACAGAGCGGTCTCTGCAGACCTTCATGCTTTATCTCAATGGAAACTTCAGTGGCGGCAGTACCAACTTCATTGATTCCTCACAGCAACTGTATAAAGTAAGAAATTATCTGTGAACTCTGTTACTGTATAATAGGATGTCAGAATGTCTCGCCTTGTTGATTACTTTAAAAAAAATTTTTTTGAAGTTTATCTCAAATTGGCTATAAATTGGTAGAAATGATAGCAGCAGCCATTGTATTTCTTTGTTTAACTACTAGGTAACTAATTTCATTGCCCAATTCAAGTCCAGTTTGTTTCTAGACGAGAATTGATATTGTCTGTCACTTTTTGGTGAATTTTTTACATTTGGAATAGGTTCTTAAACGTAAGACAGTCTAAGTCAACATCTTGAACTCATCAACAGTTCTTTAGTACCTGAAAAGGTTTTGTGGAAATTATTAGAGCAGTACTTAAAATGCTGAAGGAAATCTTAAAGTATAAAATGTGTCTTAATGCACAATGACCCTTGACATGATATTGTTATTCCATTTTATTCAGTGTACGCTGTGATTATAGCGAAAATTACAGGGTCCCAAATCTTTGAATAAAACAGATTGATCCAGAAAAAAAATGATTGCATTGAAAGAAACCAATTCTCTGCAACAATTTTTTTTTTTATTTCTATTGAATTTTAAACCAATCCTACTACCCTTTCTACTTGATTATTTTTATATTTTTATTTTTCAGGGCCCTGATGGTAAATACTGTGCTGAAGACAAAAATGTTCTGTGTCGTATCCAGCCTAAGAGTGGCCTGGCTATTATTTTCAACCATGGCCGCCTTCATGAGGGTCAAAGATTAGGGTGAGTGGTTGAATGTGTTTTGTGTAGTTTTTATGTCAGGGGTCGTGTTTGTGTTTTAAATTACAATACAACTGTGAGTGTAATGTGTTGAATGCCGCATAGCTAGTCTGACATAGACTTATACCCCAACTAAATATGTTGGTACCTATATCCGCCCGGATAGGGAGATGAAAAATGGTATAGGCCTAATGTGCCTTCATTGTTGAATTATCTTTACTTATAGCATAGCAATAACAGAATTTGATGATCAGCAAGAGAGAGAGAGAGAAATTCAAACCTGTGCTTTCTTTTCCCAGGGATGGAGTGAAGTATATCCTACGAACTGACATCATGTTTGAGAACGTCAGTCCAGTAGAGAGGTCTCCTGCTGAGGACAAAGCCTTGTGCATGCTCCAGGAGGCGGATCGGCTTGAAGTAGGTTCTGGTATTTTTTCATTGTAAAAGTAAAGTTGCTTCAAGGCCTAGAGAGTTGGATTTTTTCCTGGTTTTCGTGGCGTTTTTCCTCTCCCCACTCAGGTGCAAACTGGGTACCAGTAAACCTATGACAGACTAGCGTCCTGTTTAGGAGACAGATGAACTAAAAATCATCTGTTCCGCTTCATGCTACCGAAACTAGGATAAACTCTGGCTCTATGGGCTTCAAGTCTTTGAAGGAACTTTACTTTACATCAATTTTGTGTCTCTGGTGAGTCTTAGTTAGATACAAACCATCTGTTTTCCTGGAAAAATATGCTTTAAACTTATAAATAATATTTCATTATTTTTTTTCCAGGCTGCTGGTCAGTGTTTAGAAGCTATGGAGTTGTACAGAAAAGCTTACAAGCTGTGCCCAGAACTAGAGGGAGGACATTGTGTTTCCTGAAGAACACGTGCTGTCATTTATTCCTTCTCAGAAAGATACATCTATGCTTGTATGTTGTTTATGGCTTTCACATTCCAACCTTCTAGGAGACTTATCTTTAAATGCTTGGTACAATTTAAAATGCTGATTGACTGATTTGTATGTAGGCTATATTTGGCCTTGTCTACCATTGTGGGGCATTCTTGAGGGCTTGGACTTGCTACGGTACTTTAAAGTTATGTGTTCGAGTCTTGGTTGCACCAGGTTGATTTTCCACATTTTTCATCTCCTCACTAAAATGAACAATGGGTATAAGTTCATTCAAGGCCAATGAGGCCCATAGAGCCAGAGCTTATCCCAGTTTCCGTTGTGTGAAGCGGAACAGAAGATTTTTATTTCATCTCATAGACAGGACGCTCGTCTGTCATAGATTTACTTCCCCAGCAGAATATGCCGGTCCCCAATTTGCACCTGGATGGGGAAATGAAAAATGGTGTAAAGTGTCTTCCCAAGGACACAACATGGTCTCCTCTCGGATTCAAACCCTGGATCTTTGGATTAGGAGTCCAACGCTCTAAGCATTTGGCCACTGTACCACAGGAGAGGGAAGGCTCAACATTTATTAACCTATACATAATCTATTTCCCTATATTGTCATACAGAGAGACATGTTCACTTTTGTTACGATTTATTTGTTTTTGTTTAGTGAATATTATTCTGTGTATTTGTTACTTTGTAACTCTTTGTTTTGAAGCTTTTACTCATTATTGTTTGTCCTGATAAAAGTGTAGAATTAGAATGCCAAAGGATCAATTTTGCTCATTGATGCAATTATTGCCTTTCATTAACTTGATTTCTTTGTTTAGCATCGGTTTTCCAGTCCTGTAGCAGTCAGGTCTGATATCGCCGGCGGAATGATTTTTCACTCGTTCTGGATGCAGGTGGGTGGCCCATCCGTGATGCCCCGGGGGGTTTTGTGAAGTGGCTTGTTGTGGCCCTTCTTTTGGTCTGGTTTTCCTTGTCGCAGTGGTGTTTTTGAATCTGTCTGCCTTTTTTCGCCAGTTGAGTACGCCTACTGTACTTTTTCAGAGTATTTCCTGGACAAACTTACTTGTGAGGGAAATTCCAGGGCCTCGCTCGGAAACTCTGGTTAGAAGAGAATCTCCAGAGAGATACAAAAGACCCAGAGCTCGATGGCAGTATAGAAGGGAAAAGAAGTAGGGAGCATCAGTGTGGTCGGATAAGATTTCTACCGCTAGGGTGGATTGAGAGCGCAGATGCTGTTGCTTGTAGGAGAAGTTGACAGTGAATGGAGCCTTTGTTGGGGGGGGGGGGGGGTGACCTTGTCTGTACTCTCAAGTCAGGAGCGCATTGGCGGGCTGTTATTGAGATCACTGAGTTTGGTGTCGGGGGAGGGACATAGGTCAGATAGGATAGAAGTAGGGGGTCAGGGATGGGCGAATTCACGTTTTTCTGAAGTTCACTTTCAGGCCCCGCATTATTGCCCTTCATTAAGTATTTTAAAACGGTTTGATTGTTTACATTGTCTTTCACACAGTTATTTTGTACTGGTAAATAAATGAAATGATGTTTTTAAGCTAAAAATGTGTCATTTTTTTTTATATCACGTCTTCAATACCCGTTTTCACCTTTATATATATACACGTAATTATATTATAGAAAATGAATAGAATTCATAACAAGAGTTCAAAACAGGCCTATTGGTTATAAGTATAAGAGTGATACAGCAGGCTTCAAGCTGCATGAAATGCTCTCACACTACACAGGCCAATCTAGGGTTTACAGTGCATTGCTTGACTACTTCAGGAAGAGAGAGGGAGAGGGGAAGGATGGAGAAAAAAAAGGGGGGGAGGGGGAGAGAGAGAGAGAGAGAGAGAGAGAGAGAGAGAGAGAGAGAGAGAGAGAGTGTTTCACATTGTCACGTTGAAAGGTTTATCATTCAAGGGAGACTAATAATATACATATGGTACTTTCTGAGGTCAACATGAGGTTACTGTTATCCCCCTTGAATTTCTGAATATAAACTGGACTAGGCTAATTATTGTTCTCAGCAATCCTGTTTAGCAGGTTTCCGCTCTGCAGTAGGCCTAATTGTGTTGATATTTGTACACAACAACAAGTTTCATTTATTTTCTCGCATCATCTTCATTGCCACAACTAAAATATAATATATGTAGACTCTATACTATTTTGGTACAAATTATGAAGTTTTATTAAAACCTGCATTACGTTAAAAATTACATTATATCTAGATATAGATCTAGATCTACCCTTTTGTGCAAGTATGGAGTTGTTGCTTTTTTACATTTTATTTTGATTTTTGGTGGGAACTTTTTCTTTTTCTTTGTTCGTATGCAGTATGAAATACAATGAAAATGAGAACTGAAATGAACCTATAATCTAGATCTATATCTAGTCCAGCCCAATCTAGATCTAAATCTTGTTTACTTTGCCACTATTAATTAACATCACGCAAATTTTATAAAAGACCAGTTTAAAAGCTACCTGTCTCTGATGATACTATTCCTTTTGTTACATTTGTGGCTGCGTGTCTGCCTCTCAGTCTGTATGATTTTATCTCTGTCTCTCTCTCTCCATCTATCTATCTAGCTAGCTAGCTAGCTATCTATCTATCTATCTATCTAATTAACTAACTATCTATCTATTTCTCTCTCACCTGTCTTTAATCATGGATACTAGAACTAATAATTTTAACAAAATACAGTGTATCGTTGCTCTAATTAATTAGAACGCAAAAGGCTTGGATGTCCTCTCATTTTGGCCTTTTCACGTGTAAGGAACTGGCTTGCCCTGATCAAGTGCAAGCAGGGTCAAGGTCTAGTATGTACTAGGTCAATTGTACCAGAGATAAACATTGAACAGGCCGAAGAGGAAAAGGCTCTTGAGGTAGATCGATAAAAAACATTTGAATATCGCAAGAAAAACCCTTTCCTCTTGTCGTCATTGTCTCTATAATTTCATGATTTAAGTAGATCTAGTTTTCATGAATGTGCATCCATTACATTCATTGACTTTGTCCAGTTCCTCTCACCAGTTGCCGGTTCCCGGAAAACTTCCTGTTATCCCTCATCGCTATCTATCTTGAGTAAGTGTAACGATCTCTGGCCCGGATTTATCATAACATTCTTTCATTGCAGGATTTATCACGCTTCTCTAAATTCGAATGGCTGTCGCATGAACCTGTGCTAGTGTGCTCGTAGACTCACGACTTGCTCGTTCAGCTGAACAAAACAACTCAATAATCGAGATTTAGGGTATGGGAACGCTTGAGTAGAACCATTTAAAACACGTGTTAGAATGAGTTAAATTCAAGAAAATAGAGAAACCAATTTAAATAGATATCTAGGATCATAAATTAATATGATCATGCTTCTTTCAACTATCTCTATAAATAGATCTAAACATTAGTCTTAGTAGACATTACTCATTACATCTTTCATTTCCTATTAGATCTTGATCTAGATTATCTAGACATCTAGATCTAAAATCTAGATCAAGTCAAGGCAGGACCTCAGCTTGAGTGTTCTGTGGATCCTACTCTTCTCTTGTCTTCCCAGAATTTTAAAATGGAGTGGCACTGTGGATACTTCATCATCGCCATTGCCCCTGTGTTATTATTCTTCCTATGTGGTGTGTTTTTTTTAATTCATTTTTGCTTTCAACAACTAGATCTAACAACTAAATGGAAGCTGTGGTTATGGAAGTGCAATGAAAAGGGGTTTTCTGAGTGGTATAACTGGCTCACAAGTAGGTCCTGTGCCATTCTGCCTCATCAACATCAGGAAATGTAACATGTATGTATAATATTTTTTGAGAACTGTGAAGTCCTGCTTTCATTTGTGAGCCAGTGATCACTAACAGTCACAAAATGCTTTATATAATATTTTTCAACCAAGTGCACAATTATTATAAGAGTTAGATCTACTTTTTCTTTCAGTAATTCAATTCATCACGTATTTTGTGGCAATCAGAGTGTCTTCACTATTTACAATGTCTCGCATCCAAAATTGAATCGAAAACTTCAAGGTTAAAATTGAAATGACATAAACTATTGATCATATGATCTGTCTAAATTTTTTTATAATTTCATACAATTTACCTTTCTTAGAAGATCTTCTTTTAAAAAATATAAACATTTTCAAAGAGATGATATATGTACTTTTTTGCTTGATAGTGGGTGGAAAATAAGGAAATGGGACTTGTTCATACATGTACTGCAATAAAAAGAGGTTTAAGTGACTACCTGTCAGTTTCATCTACTGACGGTAAACATGTTTTGAAGATGAAGTTGATTCATTGAAGAAGGTGTACGTTGATATTCTAGAGTGATGAATAGCGAGCATCGATAACAGACATTTTAAGCTGCAGACTGGGTTAGCAAAATACCCGATGACTGACTGTATGAACTGCATTATATGGAATTTAATTATGAAGCCAATTATGAGCATTGTACGAAGAAAATGTCATAAAATTCAGGGCTGTTTAACAATTCTATTTCTGTTTGTCTACTCCTGTATTTTTATGGGAAGGATTACAGCATCAAGTGACCTACACACATACTTTAAAGACATTTGAAATTTTTTATATAAAATCTAACCTCAATCTTAACCTTATCTTCAAATTTATGGGGGGAAAAATATGAAATCTGTGCATTTGTATCACCAATAAAGCACCGGATTTTTAGTAATCCTGCCTTTTCAAGCCCAAACGATACTTTGCAACACGTAAAGACCATAAGAAATTACAAGATTTTTCATTCCCATCATTTGATATGGCAGGAATACCAAGGCCATTGCTTCACAGGTTCAACACTGTATAAATTATATCACTGTAACACACATTGCTTTGTTCATAAATATGCCACAACTCTCACTCCCTAACTCATGCCCTTCGCCCCCACTGGCGCACAGGCCGCCAACAAGTTTCCTCCAGCTATCTCTGTCCTGGTTAAGTCTCTCCGGGTCTTGTCGCCATATATTCTTTAAATAAAAAAAAATATGCCCAAGCATAGTAGTAATATAAGTTTAGGGACATATCAATGTTTATAACTTGTCATACGGCTTAAGAAATGATAAAATGCTGCCGTCTTTGCGTGTAGGGCACTAGATACAGTAATGCTTTTCAAGTGTTTTTCAGCCTGTCAGTGCCCTTCTGGACAAACTTTTAGCTGAAAAAAACATACGGTCACTGTCATTCCATTTTTTTGCACTTGCCATGATTGGTATTCTCTGCATTTGTTGTCCTGCCTTCCTGACTCTAGTAACAACCCAGCCAGTTATTGCATGCAGATCTTTACACAAATCGAGTTACACAAATAATTTATTAACTGCTATCCCAATTAGAAAAGTGATCAATACAAAAAACGGATCCATCATTTTGACGTTGCTGTCTTCAAAGGGATAAAAAAATGACAACAAAAACTTGGAAGCAGCAGGAGGAGGATGAGAAGAAGAAGAAATGTAAAACGCGAAGAAAATAGAACGAGAAAAAGGAGAAGTGTTGAGTTACCAGTACATTATTTCCTGAGAAGGGCAAGGATGTCACCAGCAGTGTTGTCTTTCTTAAACTTCTCTGGAAATAAGATAACTCAACTCTCACCTTGCTTGTTCTTCTCCTCCTCCTCCTCCTCCTCCTCCTTCCATGTGATTGTTTTTCTTGTTTTCATCCCTTTGAAGACAGTGTCGAAACGTTTGGTTCGGGGTTTTTTTTTTGTGTTGATCACCTTCAAATTGGGATGCCTATTAATATTATTACTGTGTAACTTGCTTTGAGTTTTTCAGCTTCCACTTCCTCACATTCAGATCTCGACGCAGTCCTTTATTCTCATGATTTACATGGGATGTGGACAGGGCTATTGAAGCCTTGCCTTGTTTGTTGCTGATTTGTTTTCGTTCAGAATGGATTTTTCCATTAACATTTTTGTTTTCACTACAGGTAAAATATCATTTTCAATAATAACAGTTGGAAACCTCATAATTTGAAGTGCTTGGGAATTGACCAAAATTTCGAATGAAACGGGTTCGAATTATAGGAAGGGACATAACCGAGCTTCAAGAACGTCAAAATTATTGTACAGTTAATTTCCTTGACCCCGTCCACCACCACCACCACGCGCTAAGCTTGCGGTGACTAGAGCCCGTCTCACTGAAATGATGTAACAATTCAATAAACATTGTACATGTACATGGTATCTGGCACATCTCGCTTCGTCCTTGCTTCTCTCCCAGTCCCTTTCCCTGCGCTGGCTACTCACTTCACGCAAAAGTTAGTGATAGGTTTCACAGTGCTTGTGGCAGATAGAGCCGACTACTAACAGACCTACAAGCTTCCATGACAAGTTTACTTGATACA